>JAZBHA010000161.1:0-94527 GCA_037464855.1 Iselma pallidipennis | reverse complement strand
TGGTGGCCGACGTTACCGATAGAACACTAACACCTGATCCAATATTAACAATAAGAAACGGATACGGATTGGAAAAATCATACAACACTTTTGTACAATTATCATCATCAGTTGGATTTGACCAATAATAACATTCGGAAGGATTTTGTGCATCGGCAAATTGAAGTCCTTTTAATAATGATTCGAATTCATCGAATTTTTCCAATTTCATATTAACTTCCTGGCGACAGACACAAAACAAATCAACAATTATACATATTTTTTCTTATCATTAGCATATAATTACTCGTTTAAAGTCTTCCTCAAATTTATAAGCACCACCACCAGTAGCACATACAGTTGTTACTAGATTTGCCATTCCTTTCGATTTGGCTAATGCTAAGAAGTTTTTCATTTCACTTGTTGGAAAACGGATAAAATGTAATGTACCTCGTCTACCACTCACATGGACGTCATTCATCTAAAAGGTCAACAAAATGTAATATTTTTAAATAGAAACATCATTGTTTCAAACAAAGTAATCATATTATAAATTCAAATTAATGTCGAATATATCGGGTGTCAGGCCACAGATTATATGACGACAATTTGCAGTTTATGAGATAATTGATAGCAATTTTTTAAATCTGTATAATATTGGTAGATAGCATTCTAAAGATCAAAGTACATATGATAATTACCTTTTAATTTGTCGACAAAGTTTTCTATAAAACTCTAATCATTGCACATAAAACCCGAATTTAAGCAATACACAAATTTTATGACTTGATATCAGTTTATTGTGTCAGGAATTGACTACTAGAAAAGCTATTTTCCATTAATTATAAAATTGATTTTATGTCTGTTAGCTGACACCCTGTACATTAGTTAATACCTGTAAATGTATATCTCGATGTCCTGATTTACCATAAGCTGAATTTTTCGTTAAATATCTTCGTATATTTCTTAATGTTTCAACTTCAGCATCTAATTCATCTTTGGTTATATCTTTTGGCTCGAAATAAACTAATTTACATAATGTCCCACCAATATCCATACCGAACCATGGCATTGCTACAATTTCAAACAAACAAAAAAAAAAGTTATTATTTATTTATTTATCTAATAAAATCTAATAAAAATAAACAATTTAAACTACCTTGATGAACCACATTACCCATTCTATTTATTTATTTATTTATTTTAATAATAGAACACACAACAGTGGTAATAATAATAATAATAAAAAAAATGAAATATGTACACGTGAAAATTGGATTTGGTAATGATAATTAGTGAACTTGAGATAAAGAAAATATCACGAAATTTTGATAAGAATTTGTATAGAAAATCTTGAAATATAATTATTTCCAGATATATAGAATCACACCAATAAAATTATTGTCCATACAATGTACAAAATAATAATTATCTATCTATTTACCTATTTATTCGTCATTAAATTAATAACAATAATACTAAAATAATAGAGATAATTAATATCAGAGGAATAAACAAGTCAAATTATACAATTTTATGATTATTTAGGGGGGGGAAACCCTACAAAAAAATCAACAGGACTTTTCTAGAATAACGGAAAACCGTGAAAATGTTATCTGATAGAATTCGTAATTTAGTGAAAAATCATTCAAAGTTATCATTCGAAATTATCTAACATTTCAAGAACTACAGACGTCACATTCTCTACGACGATAAATAATCAGTTTTGTTAACAAAAAGCGCAAAAAATTGTCCAATTTGAATGGGTTTTTTTCAACAACAATTGTCTTGTTAAGTAGGTAGTAATTATGAAAACTATTTTTATTGTGAATAAAAATAAGACAATAAAATTTTGCAATAATTATCAATTATTTATTGCAAAATCTATATTTCCTGAATTAAAATAAAATGCATAATAATTAAATGGGCAAAGTATCAAGTTACATCACACAAAAATGTAAGATTTTCCAAGATATACAGTGTATGTCACTTAAGCACCGTTCAAACCAAGCGAATCTGAATCAATGGGAATCATCAGAAATATACGAATCTGAGGGACAAAGATTCATGTCACCAATCACTGAGTCAATCAATCAATCAGTTATTCCTTGTTATCAGTAGAAGTATTGATTTTCCAATGTCTTATCTTGATGTATTGATTCATGAATCAGTCTGATTTAGATTGATTGTGTGAACGGATACATGGACGATTCGAGTGTTTCTTTTATATGTGCTGACTTGTGTAAATCTTTACCACTCAGATTTGGGTTGATTTTGATTCGTTTGGTATGAAAGTGATGTCGGTTATAATGACACTATCGGATATAACATTGTTACAGAATTCTTTGATGTTATATCTGAAAGTGTCATTATAACCGATTTCGCTATAAGTGGCATATACTGTATATAATCATTTATCAACAATTACTGTTATCCAGTGGCGGATCTATAATGACCCCTCAAGCTTTAGCTTGGTAATACAATCTGTCTTTCTTTGATGTACGTCATTGAGGCCCCTCAAAGAACATAAGTTTCAGGGCCCCCAAATGCCTAGATCCGCCACTGTTGTTATCTGATATGTTTTCAATAAATCTATATTGTTTATAACAATAAAAGTAGTGAAGAAACAGGTCGAAAGTCAAAAAAACACAAAAAACGTTGAATTAACAGAAAGACATGGAAAAATACCAAAACGAATATTAAATAATAATAATAATAATAATAATGAAGACTTACAAGGACATGAAGATGTTCCATTTGCTACCATTACACCATTCATTTTTTTATGATTGTTATCAACTATACGTCGAACAATAACCCTTAGATTGCCGCCCTTCTTCTTCTTACAACTGTATGGTGCCATTACAACACTTCTTGTACACTAGAAAATTCAAGAAACAAGTACAATTATCGAATACTGATTTGAATTGGTTGTGGTCTGTCTCTGGTCACACCACCAACTAAATCGTTTAACTGGTTAACTGTTTAATTATATACGTATGTAGAATTTTAAATTAAAGTTGATAATAATGGGAACGTGTTCTTGACATGCTCATATACATCGTTTTCGTGAGTTGTCTCGAAGTGGACATGTCGTTTTTTTTTTTGTGTGTGCCTCTGATTTGAGCCCTAAATGACCACAGGACAATATCGTCTGATTTTGTACATGTGCGTGTGATGGTGTTAACCTTGACCTTTATCTCACTTTTTATTTACAAATATTCAATACCATTTATATACAATTAAATTGCAATTTTTTTTGTAAAATAATTAAAAAAAAAAATTCTAACCTATTACCTTTAGACATTTTTAAAATATACATAGTTGGCTGTGAATAGATTTACAACAAAACAAATGAACACTGTTACAACAATAACACTAGGTTTTTTAAATATTTATGTAATTTGTGTCGCATTTATAATTAAAATTAAAGGAAAAAAGGCACTGAACTTGAAATAAATTTCTTACATTAATAAATAAATTGCAAAAATGTATACTACGACAATTCATGACATAGATTGATGGCGAGTCGTTTTTGATATTTAGACAAATGTCAAAACGTGTCTTGCTAGTGATTATTTCTAAAAAAATAATTACTATTCGATGTTCAATGGAAATTATTATTATTATTCTTAGTAATTATATTGAAAGAATTGTTTTTTTCAGTTAAAAGTTGTAAAAAAAAACTTGATAATTATTTACTGGTCTATTTAGAGGATGTGATCTATACGCACAGTCGCCATCTATGAGTCAATTGCCCAACTTGTACTGGTAGTCGTAATTTACAAGGTGGATGATAGATGGCAGGCGTTTTTGCGCGATTTTTAAAATTACAGTATAGTCATCCTAATTTGACTTGGTAGTTTTAACTTTAAATCCATTAAACAAGAGTTTAACCGTACTTATTCAATTGCTAGCTTGAAAATAGAAATTTGATTGCCACTCTTAAAGCCCAATCTTATTTGGAAGGTAATAATAATAATAAGGAAGGAAGACTATTTTCTAACCAAATACTCTCAAACAATTGCTCTATTTCTTTAAAAAATAGAAATTGTAATGACTAGTTAGTTTTCAGTACAAATGTTACGCATGGTTGTTTGGTGTTATAGGTGCAGGGGGGCTACATAATATAGGAGTCAACAGAGTCAAATAGCAAATGGCAAACATTTTGATGTTTCTGGTGTATTTGCACGAACAAACGCATACCAGTACGGTATAATCCCGCATCGTATGCATCACTTCGAGGGACAAGATGTATGGACCGCGCGCTACTACCAGAATGCAATAATAGAGTTAACTCCTTCCATCTGAAAACAATAATCGAACGATTTGCTGGACATAGGAGCTAAATGCATGTTTAAAGTCGGAATGGCGAACACGACTTCAGAGATAAAAATATAAACATGTTGCTTGTAGATGATCTCGAGCGTTACTTGGTCTTCTATAGCTGCGTTCGGGACGATTGTTCGATGTTGAAATGATGCAGCTATGTCACATGAGGTAAAAGAGTCTTATTTCTTATGAATTCCTCCGGGGCATAGATTTAAAACGTAAAATGATGTAGTGATTATTTCTATTATCTTTAATGTTGAAACCACCATGTTATCGTAGATCAACTGTACAAGACGCATACCTATATGTATACATTTTTTTTTCAGTACGGCTGAAAAATTAAACTGAAACGTTTTGAATCTTTAGAATTGTCTCTTTCATTTAAATATAATTATTATATAAATTACTTAATGAAAGGTTCGTTTTTTTCTTGGTATTTAAAACCCTTTACCATATGGCTTTAAGGGAACTACTTCCACAGAACTCATACCCACCTAAAAATTACTTAAAATAATTACCATCTTTATTGTTGTATTATTGAATTTGAATACAACAATGTCTTTACAACAAAATTTTTTCCCTCAATTAGTAGAAAATTGAATAAAAAAAAAAAACACCATCGATGGAGATGATAATAAAGGAGACGTTGAGAAAAAAAATCAACTATAAGAGTGACTTGCACCATATGCTGCTCCCTTTTTATAAAACTTTTGAATTGATAGTAATCGGGTTCGCGCTTTTACTTTACAATCTTGTTATAGAAAATCCACCACAAAATTAGGGGTAGTTCCGATAAAGAACAAACAAAAAAAAAACACCACCCGATCCTATAACAGGATAAACTTTATTGAATTTTTATTATAGATGGTGTTAATAATAAATTAAATCTTCTAAAAATTAAGTAGATCCAATGACTTGGCAGGAATTTTTTGGTACCTTTTAGGAGGGAAAAAGCTATTTTTTACACACATACACATACATACATACCTATATAATATAAAAAAAAAATTATTGGAAGAATAGTTGCAATTCCAGCATGCAAGAAGTCAAAAAACGATTTTTTTTCGAGTAGAATTTTAAAATATTTTTAGCTTGAAGGGATGAAGTGTGGCCCGTAATGTGTATGTGGTTTTAATTTTAGTTTTTCTTATATTTCTTGTTTTCAGTGGAAAAATGTTGACTTGAAAAATTTGGAACAAATATCACTTTAGGCAATATGTTGCATGTGTTTCTCGTTATTTCGTTTATTAGAACTTTAGACAAGAAAATGTTAAAAGTACCTATAAATTGAAAGCTGCTTAGTGACCATTGTTATTCAATCATGTCGTATTCTTTTATGATAATCATTTCACTGGATATCTTTAAAGTTTCTTGTTCTTTTGCTTCAATTAAGTTTTTTTTTGTCATTTTCTTCCAACAATCAAGGGCTCGTGGTTGTGGTCGAGTAAAATATCCTCAAGCTCATATTATTAAAGTAATTTACATTAATTTCGGCTGTTCATTGCGGCTTCTATTTGGCTTTTTACTTTAATTTTTTGGCTAAGTTTCAACCAGAACAACAACAACAACAAAAAAATATTCTTACATAACTCGATATCACAGGTATACCTACATACATATAAAATAAAAATTGCATGTCCTATTCACCACTATATAGTCGCAGGTAGGTTTCTTTATCCCTTTTCATTCTTTTACTACCCAAAATTCAATTGTTTGTAGTATAATTGTTGAAATTTGATGGTCAGTTTTTTTTTTTTTTTTGATCTAGTTAGTATTTGAGCTACCGTATAGTTTATAAATGATGCCGCATTCTAGCAAAAGAGAAGAAACGAAGAAGAAAAAAAGCCCAACAGCAGAAAAATGTTGATTTGATTTTTATATATTTTTTTTTGTTGTGGTTGTTGTTGTTGTTTGATAATCCTTTAATGCGTAAAAAATAACTGGGTGCTATTCGTCTAACAAGAGACTAAGTTGAAACAAATGACAGTGATAGAGATTGGGAAGGTGTGAGATTTGCGTGCCCTGAGCTAAAGGAATACAAAAAAAAATCAAAATAATAAATATAGAGGTGAGGACAGAGAGAGAATGATAATAATGATAGTGGAATAACCCTTGCCTGTGATTTGATGTGTAGTATCGTAAAAGGACTAGAAACGTCACATTTCCCATACAAATCTCCAGTTTTGATGAGCTTAAATACTGCTTCTTTTGCTAAAAACTACAAATAATCAATTAGTATTAATTTCATAATAAGCGAGTTAAAGCCACTTTAATTAAAGCCACTTTTACGACTTTAAAACGACAAGAATTTGAGTTTATTTTGAAAAGTAGCTCGTTTGTCATTAAATTTTGTAAGAATCTATGATTATTTGTTACTTTAACAATCAATTTTTTTTGCCTAACATTTGGCAGAAAGAAATTAAATATATAATTTCAACTTGTTACAATGTTTGTCTGTCTTCATTGTTTCTTTCTTTTTGTGTGTGTATTTACGATCTGCAATTGCCTCCAACACATGTCACTGTTACGTTCATCGTCGTACGCCTGAAATTACCGTGTGCCTTTAATTGACGTAATTTCGTTATGGTCATCCTTTACAAATACATACCGACATATATACCCTATAACATCTGATTGGCCGTCATCTGGCATGACCTGTAATTGGAATAAACAAATTTTTGGTGGCGGTGGTTGACGTTGATATTAGTGGTGGTGGTGGTTGGTGAAGAAGAACAACTGAAAACCGGCTACATCGATTGGATGGATGGCACGCGCTCTAGGGCGGGACCTGTCTGTCCATCCCAAACAAAAAACCATAAGGGGAACAGGGGGTGATTTTCGACTATATAAAAGAACAACAGGTAGTCCTTTACCAGAGCATATCGCTTTTATTCGTTGGTATAGTGGTGTTGTTGTCGATTCTTTTTATAAAGAATCTTTTCGAAGAGTTCGTCGTTTGTGTTATCGTTGAAAGTACTGTTAATATTTATTGAAGAATGGAAAATCCTGAAGCTTATGGTTATTTATATATGTTGGGCTCTACCCAACCACCAACTACAAGTGAATGGACATCAACATCATCTAATTATGATAGTTTTTCGGAAGAAAGTTATCAAAGCACCAGTCCTGAACCGTCAGCACTTCAGCGCAATAAAAACCGTGTTACACCGGTGGTATTAAGAAAACGTCGATTGGCTGCTAATGCACGTGAACGTCGCCGGATGCAGAATCTAAATCAAGCATTTGATCGTTTAAGAACATTCTTGCCACAATTAGGACAAGATCGACAACTATCGAAATACGAAACATTACAAATGGCTCAAACTTATATTACAGCATTGTATGATCTACTTGATCAACGACCAACATCACAGAATTGAAGGTAGAATCTTTTGATTGTAGATAAATAAAAATTGTTGCCATTATCGAGATGCCAAAGTTTATCAATTTCTCTTTCAGTGTTAGAGTTAGAAAGAAGTTTAGTTGTATAATAACTAGAACTAGTTTTTTGTAAATAATTTAATTGTAAATATAGGTACGACTGTTGATTAGTTTTAAAACTATTTTTCATAAGATTTGACTCTTTGCCATGGCAGTATTGTAACAATTTTAAGAAATTGCTGTGAAAATTTTTGTATTTACTACCACTTTTTCGTATTATTTTTTAAGGCTTAGTTTAAATAAAAATCTTTGAACAAATCTGTCTTTAATTTTTTACCTGCATAAAAAAATCACCACAGGAAATTGAGTTTTTTTTTTGTAAGTCTGGGAATCAGGATATACCTAGGTGCTTGTGAGACGAATTGAAATAGAAAGATTTAATTCCGGTTTCTATTGCAAAAGAAGAATAACAATGAACAAAAAATCTTTGGCTTTTCAAATTAAATCACTACTTGCAAAATGGGTAATTCCAGGATAGCTAGTACCGCCATATCCACCACTACCATATCCTTCATGTCCGCTACTACCATAATTGGCTGGATGTTCGGCATTACCAATTCGTTCAACAAGGGCGTTAAGACCGCTATGTGGATCTGAATTATATTTTACTATACGTGTAGTACCATCAGCTTCTTTTACTGTATAAACACCATTAACATGTTTACCATTAGCATGTTCAAGTAGAGACTTTATATCGCCTGTATGATCATCTTGGACACCGTATTCAAACTGGTAATAGGCTGGGCCCTTGAATTTTTTTAGTAAATTTTAGAGACACAATTTAGCTTTTGGAAAACTTACATTGTCTTCATGACCATGTCCCCCACCATAACCGCCATGACCACTGTGACCACCACCATAGCCTCCATGTCCCCCACCTCCGCCATGTCCTCCGTGACCACCAACGTGGCCGCTCCCGTGTCCACCACCACCGTGGCCGCTTCCGTGTCCACCACCACCATGGCCGCTTCCGTGGCCACCACTACCGTGGCCGCTTCCGTGTCCACCACCACCGTGGCCGCTTCTGTGTCCACCACCACCGTGGCCGCTTCCGTGTCCACCACCACCGTGGCCGCTTCCGTGTCCACCACCACCGTGTCCACCACCACCGTGGCCGCTTCCGTGTCCACCACCACCGTGTCCACCACCACCGTGGCCGCTTCCGTGTCCACCACCACCGTGTCCACCACCACCGTGGCCGCTTCCGTGCCCACCACCGTCTCCTCCATGTCCACCACCATGGCCCCCGTGGCCGCCAGCCCCATGTCCATGGCCATCACCATGGCCACCACCCCCATGTCCATGGCCATCACCATGGCCACCACCGTAGTCACCATGGCCTCCTCCATAACCTCCATGTCCATGACCGCCATGACCATATTCGTCATGTTCTCCGTATCCACCATCACCACCATATTCACTATATTCACCCAGGGCAGTGGTTAGAACTTCAACCATTGCCAAGGCAATAATTAAGACAACAAACCGAGTTGTCATCATTGTCTGTTACTGTAACTTTGTCAACTGTTTGAATGATGCTGTTGATGATGATCCGACCGTTTATATACTGTCACAGAATGGTGGTAAATATTACAATTAAAAAATAAATAAATAAATAATCAAATAAGAACAAAAATACAATTTCATTTGGTGAAATTTTAAAGATCAGCGAAACAAATTGGTTAAACACCAATCTGGTGATCTTATTTAATGGAACAATAGAAGGTATTTAAAAAAAACTCTTTTTTACATAATCGGATTACGAATCGTAAAAAATTCTTTAGATTTACTAGTTTTTGTGTTATTGTTTCTTTCCTTTTTAGCACCTTCTAGTTTAATTCATCAGACATTCTATAAAATTTATGCCAATTTAAACGTGAGATTTCTAATTACATTTTTATGGATCATTAACTATAATAATAATAGTGAATAAAACTTAAAAACTAAAAAAATACTTTTGCTTTCCAATTTATAAAAAATTTGTCATATAAGTTATCATTTATTATAAGAAAAGGGAAAAATGTGTATGTGTTCTGCCTTATCATAACGAGCCGGATGTTGTGTACATCTTTTCCAGATCAATCATAAGAGAATTTAAACGATGCTGTTGAGAGAAAACAAAGAATTTGTTCAGTTTTAAGGCACAAAAGATCAATTTATATTTATTTTTAATTTTCACGAATTTAAAGGGTCGAGAGCTCCCAATAAAAATTGTTAAGATTAATTTTCAGTATTTACATAGTTTGTAGTAAGGATTGAGGTTGATTTTCTTTCATAAGTTTGTTTGTTTTCCGGTACCTCGGAGGACGTAGATCCTAAATCTGGAAATCGCTTTTTGGATGAATATTACCATCTCTGAGATCTGAGCGTGATCGACAGAACAAAACTAATAGCGGCTTCGTTTTGGTGGGGGGTCGCTAAGAATTGTAGGGCTTTTTTGTTATATTTTTTTATATTTACTGTTTATGGCTTGATAGTTTTAGGAAGCTATTGTACACTTTTATGGATGACTAAAAATTGAATTATATTTTTTTTCCATTTTGCTTCTATTGACTAGCGATAATAATGATACAATAATTACAAATTGATGAAATTTCCAAATTTATAAAAATAAAATTTAATCTGAAGAAGGAAGTAAAATTCAATCTAAAATATTACAAGAATACTATGAAATAAGGCAAAAAAAAACATAAATTGTATACAAGGTGCCCAAAATAAAGTGTTTCTCTCCTCCATTCCTCCCCTATCTTTTTTACTTAATCAGATATTCACTGATATGTCAAGTGTTGCCTAAATAATTATATAGCGACAGTTAAAAGGTGAGAGCAGTGGTTAACTGGTCTGCAAATGTAGCAAATTAACCTTTCTGCTGGATATCTAATGAAATAATTAACGATGCAATTCAAGCACAAATCTTCATCTTCATCTTTAACTTCTCCCCACCCATTTACAGCTAACATGAATACCCTTAAGGAGCGAGAAGAAGATAAAGATGAAGATAAAGATGAAGATGAAGATTTGTGCTGGAATTGCACCGTATAACAATATCTAATTGTGGATAACGACTACTGCCTACTGTCGATGAAAGTGAAACAATTTTGTTAAATTTTAATACGAATATGATTATTAATATTAATAATAATAATTTATAAGTTTGCGATTCGTGGGGTTAATTAAAAGAACCTTTTTTTTCGTGTATGCTATTTATTTATTGTTACAAGTACAAAAAAAACAAACAAACAAAAAGATAACAAAACTTTGGTAATTTTTAATGTTTGTAACCAAAATGGGTAACACCAACATAACTTGTACCACCATGACCACCACTGCCATGTCCACTTCCATGTCCATGTCCGTGTCCATGTCCATGACCATGACCATAATGAGCGGGATGTTGGGCATGTCCAATACGTTCAACGACAGCATTAAAACCACCATGTTTATCAGCATGGTATTTTACTACACGTGTAGTACCATCAGCTTCTTTCAATGTATAACCACCATTAACATGTTTGCCATCAGCATGTTCGTGCTGAGACTTAACATCACCAGTGTGAGGATCATGGACACCATACTCGAATTTATAATAAGCCGGACCCTAGTTTAAAAACGAATTAATATAAACGAAATATTGATAAAATTTTGTGTAAAATTACATCATCATGATGATGATGAGTTGCTAGAACGGAAGCAATAGCAACAACAGCAATTACAACAAAAATCTGAAAAAAATTGATTATTTTCGAAATATAATTTTCAGACAAGTTTTCAGATCTTACTGAAAATGAGTGCATATTGATGGCAGTGGTGATTGTTTGAGATACACGGATCAACTGATACCGATCTTGAAACTGATCCTGATTTATATGCTGTTGAAAAAATGACATGATTATATAAAGACGTTTTTGCTTATGGTCCAGGTATGCAACAATTCAACATTTTGCAACACAATTTATTATACAATTTATTCGTTTTTATTTAAATTAGAAAATTCCTTTTTTAAAAATACCTTCAACATCATTAGAATCGAGAGCAAACTTTTTTGTTTCCATTACAATAAAAAAAAGGAACTACGTTTAATTATCAACTTTATTTATGTTGGAAATGAGGTACCGTTTGATAATATTGCATTTTAAAATCCCATCAGAGTTGCATCCCTAACCTGTATCTAATTCAGAAGCTAATCAGTGACTCTAATCAGACCTTCGAATAATTCCATCAATCACAATATTTGTTGATGGGGGCGGGGTTTTGATATGCGGAACTGATATTTGACCACCCACAGAGACCTTTGTGTGTGTGTGTGTGTCGTTCAAACTATACCAATAACGGCACCACTAGCAATAATAGCCATATTAACCCTTTAAGGCTTTAATCAGTGGAATTTCGATTCTCAAATCAACGTAAATTGCATTGTTAACAACCAACGAAAAAAAATTAACAAACCTTCAAGCAATTTAAAATAGAAAATTTGAAATTCTTCTTTTATTAATGGAAATTTTAAAGGCAAAAGGGGTGCATTATTGTGATGGCAAATCATGATATCCTTTTTGCCTCAATGATTAATTATTGTATCTAGATTTAAAATTAAGATATTATTAAAGGTGGGATTTTTCACAAAAAATAAGACAACAAAACACAATTAATCTTTATGACAATAATTGATTTTTGATAATTTGGATAATTAGCTACCTGTTGTCTTTCGCTTCTTCAATATCTGCACATATTTTTGTGACTGGAACGAATTGAAAAGTGCTATTTTCGGTGGTAATTAGAAGAAACTTGGCCCACCATCAAAGACTTTGTTTTTAATTAAAGATATTTTTTATGTAACGATTCCAGCAACTAGAAGGTTTTTGTAGTCCTCCTATTCCTACTCCTTTCACTGTAAGCCCAAAAATTTACTATAAACTAGCCCAAAATAGAGTAGAAAGGAAATGCGGGAAACAAGTACTGTAAAATGTATTGCAATCTGTCTGGTACTTGATTTGACCGTACTTGAACCTCTTTATTGAAAACACATCATAGTATTTATTAATTTATTTACTCAATATTTATTTTACATAATTACGATTAGAATATGGTTCAATAAATTTTTCATAAAATAATAATAAGCGAAAGTCAATATTTGTTATACAGATTTACTTTCATGCACTATTTACATAAATTTAACACAGAATTAGTTTTCGTAAAATAAAAATTTAATAAAAGACAACAATAATAATACAGTAAAGCCTTTCGAAAGAAAAGAACGCAGAATTAGGTCAAGATCTGAGTCAGCACATTTTTTTTCTCTTCATCGTCTCAATGATATTCTTATCGATAGTAATTTCCATGAAATTACAAAAATTAAGATATTTCAACCCTTTTCACAGCAATTTAATTGTCAATGTCGAAAGGGGGTAGTTTTGGAGTTGTGGAGAAATCAACCTTAACTGCTTATTAAAATGTTAACTGATTAAAGGGTAGTTTTTGTTGGTAGAGATGAAGATTTATGTTTTTATTGTGTTACTTTTCACACCTATATATTGATGTTTGATCCCGTGAAATCTGTCGACAAATATAAAGGAAGTACTTAATAATAGAAATGTTTAATAATAGTACGGTTAGAAGAAGTTAGAATTAAGGATAATTAATAAGGAAGGGTTCTGGTTCGATGATTTTTCCTTTCGGTGGTAGTAGTACTTTAGATACTTTATGTGAATATGCTCCATATTCATCATTTAGATAAACTTGAGGATTTTCGTAATTTTTATAAACAGTACCACCATCCGGATTACCGATAGTACCGCGATAATATGATACAGCTTGTGGTTGATGGTAGTACTCCAAACCAGGAGCTCTAGGTTGACCCAACAATACTTGATTCGTATATCCGTGATGTAATCCGGAAGAGATAGTTTGGAGGTTACCAGTACCATAACCTTGACTTTCATATGGTGTTTGTTGGTGGTACCCATAATGTGTTTCTGTATGTGGGATTTCGATTGGTTGATTATACGATTGTGGTTCTAGATGTTTAACAGCAGCATCCAAAACGTTTGCATAATTATCAACTTGTCCATCATAACTGTTATGAGGTGGAACGATCACTTGTGGTTGTTTTACTTCAATTGCTCCATGGGTTTGAATATGTGCTGGATGAATTGCTGTTCCTAAGTTTTTGACAACTGCTCGGAAACCATCATGATCGGCTGTGTATTCAACAATACGGGTAGTACCATCCGGTTCTAAAAGACTATAACCACCACGAACAACACCATTTTCTTTCACTTCCCATTGGGATTTATGGTCACCTGTATGGGGATCGGATACACCATAATTGAACTGATAATCGTGTGGTTCCTGTTGAGCAAATTAGCAAAGACATATATGTTTTTTGATTCAATAATCGAGAACTTACATAGTTGTCGTAACTGGGAGCATATTCTCCTCCACCATAAGGATATAATCCGACACTATCACCTGAAGGTATTGCAAGTGTTGTCGTTGTAAGGCCGACGAAGAGTAGAAAAACCTGTAAACGAATCAATTAGATTCGTTCTGGATTAAAAAAAAATAATAATATTGTTGCAGTTTTACTGACCGAAAACATTATTATTTCACTACACAATACAAAAATTAATCCGCACGTACTTATGTAACTAGTACTAAAGTGACTAGTTGCATTCTTAGCTCTTTTATAGATTACGACAAATTTTCTTACTTGATTTTAGAATGGTCGAGTTCGAATTTGATTTCAAAGTAGTAGTAGTAGTAACAAGGCCTTCGCTAACATAATTTGTCATTGGACCATTATTTACTTATCTACTTGATAACTGTACTTACCAAACTTTCATTTCTGTAATAATTAGTTCATTGTTATATTGAGATTTCGATATCATTCACAGGCTACAGTTCAATAAATAATTAACAGAAATATGATTAGATGGCAAAAACTATGATCCTGAAAACCACATGGATTGATGAAATTTTTCAAAATTGTACAGGAAAAGCCTGAAATTACATGATTTTCTATAACAGGATAATAGTTACTTAATTGATATGGTCGATAGGTATGTCCTTGTTGACGGAGAAATTTGTGGCTCTTTTGCAAAGATTTGCATTTGACTTATTTCAACATTGGCATAAATACTATTTTTTTTTACTATTTAATTACTTGTACCTTTTCTCAATTAAGTTTCAAAATCACTAGTTTACACAAAAAAACACTATTTCTTTTACTTTGAGTGTAAAGTATTAGGACGATTTTGCCGAAACTATAAAGTAAATAGTAAAACGAATGTGGAAGTTTTTGCCATTCACAAAATTACCAAGTCATTCTTTCACTTGATGCCGCTTTTTTCTTTATCATATTTCCATATTCTCTATATTGATATTGTTGGTTGTAGTAATAACTTATCGGTTTGATGTTTAATCATGCAGAATTTATTGCACGCGTCTAATACAGAATTAAGTAATTCTCTATAAATGTTATTTACTTTAGACTAAAAATGCGTTACATATTGAAAATTTTTTTCTGCCCTATCTTACTACTCTCTATTATCTCAACCAGCTATATAAACCAAAAGAATTTGACCAAACGATATCAGTTGATCATTTGCTTTTTGATTAAACACTCCTACTAAAAACCAATCCAAAAATGAATCAATTATTGTTAGTTCTTTTCGGACTTATTGCTGTAGTTTTAGCTGGCCATCATCATCTCGAGGATAATGTAAGTAGAATTTTTCAACCCTTAAAGTACCTTATATGATCCTGTTTTTGATGTAATTAGGGTCCTGCTTATTATAAATTTGAATACGGTGTCCATGATCCTCATACCGGTGATGTTAAGTCTCAACACGAACATGCTGATGGTAAACATGTTAAAGGTGGTTATACATTGAAAGAAGCTGATGGTACTGTTCGTGTTGTTGAATACCATGCTGATCCACATGGTGGTTTTAATGCTGTTGTTAAACGTATCGGACATGCTCAACATCCAGCCCATTATGGTCATGGACATGGACATGGACATGGTGGTCATGGTGGTCATGGTGGTACCAGTTATGTTGGTACTACACATTTTGGCTATGGTGGACATGGACATTAAAATTGTTAATGGAAAATCTAATCAATACCAAAACCAAAGGTCATGCACTATTATTGAATTATCTCACTTTTTTTATACGTGTGTAACTAAATTGCTGTTATTAAAGTTGATATTATAAAAAAAAGCTATTTTTATAATCTAACCCGTTCGCACACGATAAGGGTCCTATTTCTATTGTTGCATCCCTATTCATAGGGGTGTTGGCAATGTCATTAGTAATTTTGCGTATCTGAATTATAGTTCAGGCTTTTTATAGCCAAACTTAATAAAGAAATCTTCCAGGACCACACAAATACCCTCAATTTTCGATTGATTTATTTAACTATAAAACCGACAATAATCACTATTTTACGAGTACGTTATATAGACATGCAACTAGTAAACGATCGAATTGCGCAAAATTAGAAAATCGTTAAATTTGCTAAAAAAATCACGATAAAAACTGCCCTAAACTTTAAAGGGTAGCTAGCTTTAATTCGATTATCTTCTATTTGTCCGGGGGGGCTAGTTTCTAATTCGGCACATATGTTCAAATATCATTCATTCATTTCAAATTGAACGAATTTAAATTTTGAAAATTACTTAAGGGTTGAACAAGATTTCAGTTAGAAATTCTGAGATTTGATAAATTTCAAGATATGTCATTAGTGTCATTTCAAAAGAGCACCCTTGGAAGTTACCCCTATCCGTGGTTAATTTTTCCTTTTTTTACCTTTCCTCTAATGATAATAAATTCAATTTTACAGTCTAGAGAATGCCGTTATTTTAATGACTGTCATCTAATATTACAGTTATTATCAAATTATTTAATAAAAATAAATTGATTTATAATTATTATCGTATAGGTAGATACAGAAAAGATAATATTTATATATAATGTCGCTATATCCGGATGCTGTTTTGTTATTATAACTATTGTCATATAGTTACAACTCAAGAGAGATATTTTATAAAAGACTGTCTCTTACATGATTGTTGGTAACGAGATATTGTCCTTGTTTTGGGTTTTGTTCGAGAAACAATTATTACGGTCCATTAGTCTAGCGGTTTTACACTGTATTGGTCACGAGAGTGGTAAGGTAGGTAAATATGACAGGAATTATGACCATACACGTATAAGATGTCCTTTATCAATAGTTTATTATTCAAGTTTTACAATTTATTATAAGAAAATGAAAAGTTTTACCGATTCTTTTTAACCTTCTAGTTAACAAAAATGTTCGTTTTATAACAAAGAAAGAGCGACAGAGCCAGGTAAAAGGAGGCAAAGATCGATTTCTAATTTGTAACACGAAAAAGAATTTTTGAATCGAATTGATAAAAACATCAATGGACATCTATAAGAGAAAAAGTTCCGAAAAGCTAAAAAATAATCGTAATGAAGGGATGACTATAGTTCCGTTCCAACTATCGGTACAAAAGTCTCAGAAAAGCGTAACAGCCGTCCTCTGATTCGAACTACCAGTTTGCTGTTCCAACCACAATTTGAGATTAGTTTCTGACTAGGCATGCGCAGGCAGAATGTCGGGAAAGGATCGGACTGGTTGGAACACAACTTATAACAAGTTTATGAATAAGTTACAAACATTAATAATAAAAAATAGAATGAAATCCTAGAAAACAAACTAAAAATTGCGATAATAACAATAATAATACGTTTAGAAGATGTGTAAAGAGTTGAAACAAATAAGAATAATTGTGACGGTTATATGATAAATTAGAGACAATTTTAAATTTGGATAACGAAAAAAAAATTTTTATATTATTATTATTTTAATTGGAACAAGTTACCAAATTTTTTTTCCCCGTTCCATCCACCTAGTACCTATTTATTTTAAATTTCAGGGTACCAACATAGAGAGATAATGAATTTATAATTGTGCTTTTGACTCGAATCAGAAGAATTACCATTTGGAATTTTGATTGCGACAAATATTTTTAACACTCTACGAAATGGTTTATCTTTGACGGTTTAACAGAGAGACAACACAAAAAAAAGGAAAATTGTAAAATCCCCATTTTATATTGTTTTTTTCTGTTTGTTTTTGATGAACGTCAGATTTGGACAAGCATTGCACACATGTCGAATGGTTTTCGGTCTCATTTCTCTTATATTATTATTATACGGCTATACACACTGAAAGTAAGCAAAAGTAAATGATGATGTCGTTTATTGCCAGATTTCAATTGTGAACATATGTTGAAAAAGGGGCATCAGGTCTCCACAACACAACGGCGACTGGCTCGCTCAATAATATAAAATAGTGAAGTTTGGGGTGGTGTTCACATGTCCAAATATCAGTCGTAATGAACGTGAGCCTACCTGCTCGATCTAAATAATATCACAAAATTGTAACGGGTTTTGTACGTTTCCTATTCATTGAAAAAAATTAGTCGACTGCTGTGAATAAAAAATAACATCGATGACCTGTAGTCTCCCTTTGATACTGATATCAATTATCCTCTATTCTTCCCACCGTTTCTTGTTCTGTTGTTGTTGTTATTGTTATTATTAATAAATATTTAACTGTGCCCTAATGACCATACGGATACTTAACCCTATTAGAAACAATCTTTGATGATTATTTAGTAATCGAAAATTGGCGAATTATCTCCTTAAATAAGAAAAATCTAGCACAGTCATCCTACCAAACATCAAATCAAACCCGGGATAGTTACCCGAAAACAATATTATTTGGACGGTTCGAATTATTATTATCGAGAATTTTGTTGTCGGTAATTTTGATGATTATGAAGGGGATTTTTCTACCAAAAATTTTGATTTTGTATAAACAACAACAACACACCAAAAAAAAAACAACAACATCGAAGGTAATGATGTGAGAATCTGGACTTTGTTGATAGCCGGTAAAGCTCGATGGAATGATCAGATTACAGTGGCCCTTCGCGGAGGTCTGTCATCATCATTAAAACGGATCAATGGTGACATGTTTTTGTTGTTGATTTGATGATGGTCATGATGAAAAGGGTTTTTGAGAAGACGCTACTTTATGCAAATCCCTTTTTGTGGGTTATTTCGTACGACTAACAAAAAGTTAAAGTATTTAAAATGTAATGATGAAGTGGTAAACGTCTTGATTCGCATCGTTAAAACCACCAACTACATTTTCGCGTGCTCCATTTACTATACATACACATACACACACACCACAAAACTAATTAGCAATTAGCCTCTGGTTTTTATTGCAATTTTATATTGGCGCATAATTCGTATAATCATACGTTTCATCCGTGTGTATGTGTGTTTAGTATAGACCAATGTTTGTTTTTCTTTGTAAAAGAGGTGGGCCATCATCTTAATCGCCAAAATAACTTCATTGTATAAGTGGAGTGGAGCGGTATGATTTATGTGAAGTGGTAATAGTCGAAGATCTAATATTGATCATCAACTTTGAAACGAGAGACTCCTTTAATATGGGTAGTGGTTAGCAAAGAGTACAACAAATAATTTTCGCTATAGTTTGTTTGCCAGAGATAATTTCTTAAAATAAAAGGGATGATGGTCTTGTTTTTTTTTGTCCCTACCTAGAACTGGATGCCAAGTGGCAGATTCTACTGGAAGGGGTTGATTTCTAACAACAAAACTTATTGTTCCGAATTTGCGATTTTAAATACTCTAACCCTTTGACCCCACCTGATAACTTGTTTTAGCAAAAAAACACCACCAAGAGTGATATTTTTAGCCGCAAATTTGTTTATAATAATCGAAATTGTTGGCGCCATCTAACCACAATCAATTACACATTTAACTGGATAACATTAGTGAAAGTGCAAAAAATCCAGTCGGTCTCTTTGTCAGCTGAAAGATCGGCAATTCTTTGCTATATAAAATATCTGTTATAAAATTATAGGTAGGTGTCTAAATTTCTGAATTAAAATCTAGAGAAAGACAAAAAGGAAATTGATGGAATTGATGTGATGGCATCATGGGGGTAATAGTGCCATATATCGCTCAGTGGGCCTTAATTATTGCACACAGAGTGGGGTAAAGTGAGGACCACCTTGGAGATTTTTGTATATTAGAGAAGACAGGGGTTGATTAGAATAAGGGTAGCAGCGCGGCCGGGTGTGTGTGTGTGTGCGCGATTCTTTTTTTAAAGGTACATTAACTCATTTGATTGGATACGTGACCAATTTTGGTAACACTTTAAGACACTACTACCTGTTCAAAATTTTCCTTTTTCGATCTAGAACCATAAGAAACTTTTATAATACAATATAATCAAGATATCACCATGTGTGTGTGTGGGTGAAAAATTGCAAATTGTGCGGAAGTTCAACTAATTATTAACGGAAGCGAAGCCATTTTATTGATTCTCTCATCTTATATTACAAACTGGAATTTTTCGAAGAACTTGGTGATGTATCAAGATACTAGACTTCTGTATATTAGACTCACAGTAGGTGAATTTTTCAGGTAGAATCTAGCCTATAATTAAATGGACACAAAATGGTGACAAGTTTTTCGATAAAGATCACTTCACCCGAAAACAATAAACTGTTAAAAACCTATCACGATAAGTGTGAATTATTTTATTGCTTCACTAATTTCTTCTTTGACAACCAGTATTTGCACGGAAGTTACAATTTACAATTGGGGATAAAAAACAACAACAACAACAACAGGTTATAACTTGAAGCTAATTTATGATGGAAATAAATGGCAACTCATTATGAGAAAATTAACAACAGACGAGAATTGGGAGACTGTCAGTTTAGAAATGTTTGTCTCGAAATACCGAAATGACACTACAATATTGATGTATTGAAGAAGGGTATATATTGACCACACCTTTTCTGAAACATCAACGCAAAATATTTTCAAGAAAAACGATTCATTAAAGATCAATTGAAATAGAATTTTTGGAAAGAAAATGCTTGTAGAGTACTCGATCAAATTTAAAAAATAAATAAACCAGAAGTCAAGATTCTTTTATAATCCTATTTGATGATGACTACTAGACTTCTCCTTTTTTCTTGTTGGAGAAGATATTGAAAATTTCGCCACATTGTCGTGTTGTGTTGGAGCATTTCAGACACATTTTGAAACGATTAAGTTCTCAATGTGGCAATTAAGAATCGTTTAGGCCTCTTTTTGTTGTTATGTTTTTTTTTTATTATTTTGCACCGTCATCTGACAACAAATATTCGATTAAGTTGTTCTTCAATAGTGTTGATTATATTTTTTTGAAATTTCGGAATTCAGTGGTGGTCTCACGGTAGGGAATTTTCTTTCTTTTTAAATATTTATAATTGAAACTTTCTTTAGCTAAAAGTATTATACAATGAAATACTATATTTTTGGCTCTTTTTTGTACAACTTTTTGCTCTTATTACTGTGATTATTGGTTATTTTTCTTGTTGTAATAGTTGTTGTTGTTGTTGTCTGAGAACCTGAAAATTTACCGTGTGGTAGTTCCGGTACTTTTAGGATTCATCGCTGGCCAACTGTTGGGGAGTTTGCACGGAAGTGTGTTTGCCACGCGCCCTCCTAGAATTTTCTATTGATTCTAAACAAAAATATTTCTCAATTTCTTTTCCATTTGTCTTAAACATAATTGAATGAAACAATTTGTTCTTGATTTCGTTTTTTTTTCCTCAAAGCCACTTAAAATTTGAGTGAAGTGAAGAATTATTGTAAAATAACTGTTGATGGTATAGTCACGGATTAGATAGAGAACAAAGATAAGATTTGGGGCTTTTTTCTGGTATTATAACCCTTATAAAACATAAAATTAGCAACGGTGATTTCGCTCAGCCAATTTAAAAAAAAGAGAGAATCGTTTCACTCCGTAATATGTCATATATAGGTAGAAACGAATTAGTCGGCACCGAAAAAATTAAGGTGATATCGCTGTCGGCAAATCTACACAAAATCCTTTTCTTTTCACATTTAATGTGAAATAGCCCTTTCGGTATCACTAAAAAAAACCTAAGATATAACAGACAAAGATAGATATATATAGACAATTATTGATTAAATATGCATTCTTAAAATATCACACAAAATACAGGTCAAATTATCAAGGGTCAGACTTGTTTAGAATTCTTCGTTTCTATTCTTCTTTGGATAAAAGTTGGGATACTTTCCCACAAGTTATAGATTGACGGAAGATTAACTTTGAGGTTGAAAGAGATGATGGTCAGAGACTTACCACCGTGGGAAATCCGTCCATTTCATTTGAAGAAGAAACGGAAAAATTATTAAACATTTCCTTTTTATTTATTCTATATGGGTTTTGTTCGAAATAATGAAACTGAAAGTCCGGCATTAATCTGCTAGACACTTATGTATAATAAGAATTTTTGCTGGGGTGCAATATTGGCGTATATATCATCAAAAAAGAAGAACTTTTAGTAATGGACCGTGACTGAGTTAGTAGTCGTTTAGTGGCCTCCAGTGCCGCCTCCACCTTCTTCCGAATAAGTTATAAATTTCTTTGAAAAATTGAAAAGGTTTGTCTGTTGTTTATAAGTTGTATAACGAAATTGAAATAGTTCCACTAGTTTACGATGTGGGGATTAAGGGAAACCTTGATTATAGGGCGCTAATTTGCCCTTTATAGTGAATTATGACCATTTAACGGTCTCCATAATCTAAATCACTTGTATGATAATTTATCTTAATAATTTATAAAATTCGTCTGCCAGTCTATTTGGGGGGGAATTTTCTCATTTTTTTGAAAAATTTTAATTAATTCAGGTGGAAATCTTAAAGATTCATTTTATGTTGCAACATCATTAGTTTAATTTTTTCTGTTTAATAAGCGAAACTTGTTTAACAATAGCACCATAAACAAGTTATTGGTTTATTGGTCATAAATTTGTTTTTCAAAGTTCTTCTTGTTTGTTTATTGCTTCATAATGATGTCATAACGAAGCATAAACTAACACTTAAAATTTGATGAAATTTCGGCTTGACTTTATAGAAAAAAAGCTCAAAAATAGATTGCCCGGTCGTTTTTTTTCTCAAGCAGATTTTCAATCGGCCGGCTAAAAAAATTACAGACAATAGTTTGTAGTCATTGTGGTCCATCGTAAATTTCTAACAACGATCAAGATTACTCTAGCTGTGAATTATTCTCGAATTGTTTTAAAATTCAATAAGAAGCTGTCATCAGTATTTCACTCCAAGACACACACACACAAACAGACAGAGATCCAATTTGCTAATTCATCATGAAATCGGTCTACTTGAGGCGACTGGATACTTTGTAACAGTTGAAAACTGCCACTTTAAAAATGACATGAAATTTGCCCTTTTTCCATACAAAAGAGAGACATAAGATAAGAGGCAAAAAGAAATAAAAAGTATCCGTTTCTTGGTATCACTTGTATGTATTTTTTTCTTCTTTTGTTGTTTTGAAGATTGGGTTCAATAACATAATATTGGCGCGTGCAAAACAATACAAAAAAATGGATGAATTTTGTGTGTCTCGGCAGGATCCATCATCATCATCTGTCTTGACCAGCATCACTACCATACGGTAGCTCACGGGAACACCACACCAGTGCGATACAACAACTAAACGTGGTCATTATTTGTCCATTGGAAAAGGTTCGTTGACTTCTTTATCTACCCACCACTCTTACTACAAATAACGAAAAAATCGTCAATCATCCCTCCGGAGACTTTTGTGCTTTTTCGATTACGAAATCTGTCGATCAAATAAGTGGACGCGCGGCAAGGCCTAGGTAGTAGCCACACACCACAGACAACAAAACTATTGCAAAAATGGGACTTTGATTGGTTTTTAAATTATTTTTTAATTGAATTTATTTGTGGGAGGTGTTGGTTGATCTTCCGGTAGAAAATTTCTACAGAAATTCACAAAATTACAAGGCAAAGGTGTTTGTATTATTTTCAGCTATCAATTTGTAAATATTTGTTTTGATGAAGATTGTTTTTTAATAACAAAAACAAAATGAACAATTTCCGGATTGTGTGACTTCTATTTTTTTACCAACATTTATTAAATAAATTAAAATTATATATCTTTAAAGAGAATTAAATGCCGCTTTTTGTTAGTATTTTTTCTTTTTCTATACAAAGTAATAAATTAGTTTGATTTTTTAAATAGTTTTGTCCTTTTTTTCAACCACCCACTACCACATTTTCCATCATTATTTTTGGAATCGCGAGATTCTTGTTGCTGTTCTTGTTGTTCTTGATTAATATCAACAACTAAGCTGTGACGGCACAAAATCGGCACTACATTCATTTTATCTTTACCTTTACGCATTTTAACTTTACGAAATTTCGATGCAATCTGCGAAAATGCAAATTTCCCACTCAATAACCCTTCTTTTTGTTGTTTCCGTGTCGATCTTGGTAATGAAACATAACCACCACCATGAATTTCCGGATCAATTTGTTTGTAAGTTGCTGCATCAATATTAATCATACCAGCACTGGCTGATTTCATTAAAGCACCAACATATGATGAGGAATCATAACTTGATTCACTATCAAAACTAATTTGACTTAAACGATTCCGTGTTGGGAATTGTATCTGATCAGATGAAATCTGTGGTGGTGCAGATTGTGGTGTTGTTGTTGATCGTAAAAACTCCTCTTTAGCTTTTTGGAGTTTTTTCAGACGAATTTCAGGTGAATGTCGCGGCATTTCAGGTTGATTTAACTCTAATTTCAGACTAGATTTGTCCATTTGTTTTGAAATGAACGGAGTACTTGGCGATTTAAGCACATTCTGATTCCTTTCAGGTAGATTATTTTGAATAGAATCTCGTCGTTGTCCAATTGGTGTAGATTTTTTCGAATTTGAATCGTGAAGGTATCCAACACTTGCTGATTTTTGGACTTCACGACGTACACTAAAACGTGGTGATAATTTATTTAAATCTTCTTGATATTTTTCGGTTTGTGCTTTGACTCTACGTTCACTTTTCGGTGATCGCCAAGCCGGTGAAACTGAACCACTACTACCAGTTGATTTACAAGAGGTTTCTTCCAATTTTTGATGGTATTTTGCCAACATTAAACGAATACTGGGTGAAATATCTTTAGTGACTTTTCGTTGAACTGTTGGTGATGCTGGTAATGGTGGCAGTCGAGCTGTTGATGAATCATTAGATTTTTTCTCAACATTGTCTTGATTATTGTCTTCAACTCGTTCAGGTTTCGTTATTCCGGCTGGAGTTTCAGAAAAAGTTTTGTCTCTTTTAGTAACTGGCGTATCGCTTACACCACTTTCAACAATCGGTGTGAATATTTTCCTTGTAGTTTTCACAAATATCGAAACAGGAGAATCTGGAGGGACATCATTGAAGTCAGAAACTGTAACATAATTGGTTTTTGTAGGCACAACGACTTTTTGAATTAAAGCTTGATCAACAACTATGTCATCAGCTTTCTTGCTGGAAGTTTCTCCAATATTCTCGGCACTGCCCTCAGAAATTGATCGTGTCCTGGTCAATTTTTTATGTGTATTTCGCTTCGTTTCTTGATTGTCTTCTTCATCATCAGTATCGATGGCAGTTCTATTTTGTAAACTTTTCTGTCGATATCTGATACGTTTCTTAATAGCACCTTGACTTTGAATATTACTAGTCTCTGATTTGATATAAAAACGACTCTTTTCACTACTAGCTCGTGAAGTGTCACTTGCATCTTTTTGTGATTCATTAGACAGTGTTTCCTTCAATAATTTCTTGTGTGACACCTTTTTACCTGGCGCAGTTAAATCTATAATTTTCAATTAGCAATTTAGAGATCAGGCATGCAAAATAATGATACATACCTGAAGCTGCACAAATATAACTTAAACGACGCCTCATCTCCAACATTTTACTACGCAGATCCTTTATTATTCCCAATATTGGAGTCAAAGATCTGGCTCCTACTTCACCAAAACTCTCATAGATATTTCTATTATTAGTCTCTCTATCAAGTCGTTCCGCCTACAAGAAAACTTCAAATATTTGAAAATTTTAAGAAAATCAATCATATTTACCAATTGAAGAATCTCTGTTGATAAATCTTGGATAGCTTCAAGAATATCGAGAAAATTTTGTGAACAGTTCTCTTTAGTCAGATTTGATAAAACACTAGCGTTAGCTTCTTGCAACTTTGTAACTTTTTCATTTAAACGAAGTGTGGCGATTTTTTGGGCTTCATCAAAGCTCTTGAAATTGTCCCAAAGTCAGATTATTCAATTACAGATAAATATAGCTAACTCACCTGTAGTTTTAAGATGTTCGGATCATTCCTCCGATTTTCGACACTATCAATTATGGTATCTTGAGTTTTCCTACAAAAAGAAAACTTTTGGAAATACATCTGTTTTTTACTTTTTTGAAAATTCCAACTTACTGAATTTCCAACTCATTTTCACTTAATTTTGTTAGAATGCTAAAAATTTCTTCGATTAAATTATAGTTAATTTGAGCTTTGGCTGATTCACTTCGTCGGATTTTGGGTGCAACACATGTTTCGCCTTCACTGAAATTTCAAAGAAAATTATTGAAAACCGTTAAGAAAAACTTAGTTTTTCCCTACCATATGGCTTTTAATTCCTCTCTTTGGTAGACGGGTTGTTGCGTCTTGTCAGAGAATGTTTTCAGAGGTTCCGCCGTTTCTTCGACAATATCTTCTACTTCAACTATTAATGCTTCAGGTTCGTTTAGAGTTTCTTGTGATGATGATTTCGAGTCAACTAGACATTCTTTCTCCAAATCTTCGACATTATTTAACGATAAACTTGACGGTTGACTCATTAATGGACAAGTGAGATTTAGGGCAGAAATTGCAATACTGTCCGCCGATTTTGATCGTACTAAAGATGTTGTTGTATTTGATGGTTTTGGGCTAGTGTTTGTATCTTGAACTAATGAAGAATTCAGTAATGCAAAAGTGGATGATTCTGGACCAATTCCTTGAGCTTTCTCCCATTCGTACAATTTCTGTGCAAATTTCCGTGAAATACCTTCAAAACGATGAAAACCAGATGGTGTATGTATTAAGATTTCTTTTTTACAACCACCAATAACCGAATTTCGTAATTTAGATAGACGTTCTTCACGTTCTAAAAATTTCTGACGTTCTCTTTCCAATCGTTGTTTCTCTTTTTCGATTTTATTCAATTCTTTTTCAAACCATTGTAACTCTTTTTCGTGTTTTTTACCAGTTTTTGTTGATGAATTTTTACGACTTAATGATGGCGATACTTTCAAATCCTTTTTCTTATCACTATCGTCTACACTACCGCCTCCAGCAGCTTTGATTTGTTTCCATTCTTCTAGTTTGCGTCGGAAATCGTCTGTGATAACTGGATATTCAATGGTTGGTGAGTGATCAGGCCGATGAGTACTTAATGATTTCCATTTGGGTACTTCAGCGAGTTTCTTCTTTATGGGTGTTGTTGTTGTTGTTGTTTCTTTATGAGAATTTTTCCGAATCTTCTCCCATTCCTGTAATTTCTTACGAAACTCTGGCGGCAAATTTTCTTCACTTGTCATCGGTATACTGCGCCCTTTCATCGATGGTTGTGCTTTCAATTTGTTCCATTCTTCTATCTTTTTCATAAAGGCAGCATCACGATTTTCATCACCTGTACAACTTGACGACGACAGACTTGTTGTATTTGGTGATGTCTGTTTCATACGTTCCCATTCGGTTAGTTTTTCTTGAAATTCTATACTTAACTTTTTCTGTAGTTGTTTGTAATTTTTTTGTATTTCAGCTTGAATTGTACTGGAATCATCGTCTTCAAATTTGATTTGATTCTCTTTCGGTTGAGGTGATGGTGGTTCACTTTGACCAGTTTCATTGGGTGCAAGAAAGGCTTTTTTGACTCGTGTCCATTTCGAGATTTTCTTTTCTGAAATCTAGAGGAAATCCTGGATAATTAAAGTAGTAATTTGACGGAAGGAGCTTACATTTCCGTCTTCAGAAGCCGCTTGTTGGTATCTTGCAATGATCTCTGGTGGTACTTCACTAGAATCTGTCCTATGATAGATTAATTGCTGTGGTTGTTTTTTATTCTTATCAACAATATCTTCAAATACATCCTCATTATCGCTACATAATTCAATGTCGATTTGAATATCATCACTTTGGGCGCTAAGACGATGTTTCTTTTTGAAACTGTTCCTGGTTTGTATTATATCCTTCATTTTTGCCCATGGTGTTTTATGATGGCTCTTATTCGATTTCTGTGAACCATCTTTGGAATGTGATATATTACACGTATGTGAATGTTCATCATCTGAACTTTTGAAATCTTCACATGGACTATGTGGTTCTGCAAAATTGTCAATAAATACACATAAAACACAAGAGAGAGGTACAACAAAAAATATGAGCAAAACATCAGCCCGGAAGTAATCAAAAAGAGGAAAAACCAACCCAAAAACAAAAAAAAAACACAACAACAGGAATTTTAAATTGGAGAAATTTAAAAATAGTTTAACCGTGTGTGTTACATAGAGAGTGTATATATGTATATTTTGAAATTTATTTCATTATATCTATTTTTAAAAAGTTCTGGCATCTTAACAGAATTGTCGCTTTATTTTATTTTTTTATCTCGTCGTTTTTTTCCCGTTCTTTCTTACCTCGTTCAACATGTCACCGACTCTTGCTTATTTGAACTTAAACTAAAGTGTGTTAAAAATATTAAAAATAGAAAATTGTAAAAGCGCTCTTCTAATGTGAATGAATTGTCTTCTTCTAAACTGTTTAATTACTTTTAAAAAGCTTGTAGAAGAATGTGATGTTATAGTTTCAGCAAAATACTTTAATCTTGTATTTTTAGGTCGCCTTGGAAAAAGTTTATAGTTATATGTATGTATGTTTGATGTGTGTGTGTGTTATAAACATTGATCTTAATATAAAATTAATCCAAAAAGCTATAAATTATACCGTTTCTATGGAAATCATCGTTGGATGATGCTGTCGATAGTGTACCAGGTGTCGAAGAAATTTCAGCACCAGCACCACTATCCGATGGACTATGTCCACTATGTCCACTACCATCATCACCACTAGTAATCATTGATGGTACACGTAAATATCGTGCCACTTCCACTGGTACACTACCACCAATACCACTATCTTGTGATTTGGCATCACTAACACTTGCCGTTGCCTTTTCCCATTTAAAAGCCGCTTTAACTTTAGTCCATTTAGATACTTTGGCCGATTTTGATTGTCGATTATCGACACATGTTGAAGCTCGACGATCTTGTTTTGATTGTTGTTGGTATTGTGGAAAATCACCTTCAACAGATCCACTACGATTTCGTTGTTTTCTAGAAATACTTTGCCGTAATCTGCTCATTTTTGGAATTTTTGTTTCTTGTAAAATCGATTCTAATATTGTTTCAGCAAATGCAGTATCTTTATCTAATTCAGGACAATCACCGTGTACACAATTGATATCTAATTGTTTATGCATTCTTTCTAAATTATGAATATGTTCTAAATCACGAATTTTACGATGTAAACGTACATTTTGTTCTCTTAATTCCAGCATTTGTTCCATTAATTTGTATAATTTCTCTAAATGATCGAATGCATCTTCTGTTACTACAACCGGTGAAAATATCGATGATGGTGGTGATCGTGAATAATTCGATTTTTGTAATGATTCCAAATATTCTAAAAAATCTTCACGATCATCATTCTTCTCAACGGTTGGATCCGGTGGTGGTGTTGGTAATTTCATTTTATCATATCGTCGTTTCGATTTTTTATGACGTATGGATGTTGTTGGGGATGGAATGTTTTCACTCATTTTTGAAAAATCAATTTACACACATTCACTCACATGTTTCTTTTATTTAAAAACAAAATGCAATTGTTTCAATTTTAGGAAGTCGTTATAAACACCACGTTTATGACGCACATTTTTATTTATGATAAATGATTGTTCGAGGCGTCTGGACGCCTGTGACTGACCGGATCCTCCTCTACTACTACTACTTCCAAGCATCAGTTTTTCAGTTTGAAGATATACTTAGTTATTGGCACACGGTACTAACTTAGTTTAAATGCATTTAAAATTGGAGTCTGTTCAGATTCGTTGCCCCGCCAACATATTGTTTCTGTTTATGTCATTTTTCTACTTTGATAAGAGTCGGATAAGATGAATCGAGTTGTTTTGGAGATTTTTTTTTTGACGTTAATGGAAATTTGTTGTCATGTCTGTAACGACTTTAGATGAACCGAAACTTTATTTTGAAGATATTTTAGAGAAAACCGGATGGGGTCTTTATTATAAATTTTTAGTTGGTTTTACTGCAACAAATGCATTTATCAATGCATTTGCTACAATTTGTATGTTGTTTGCTTTACCTTTCTCGACATGTGACTCATTGTTAACCAGTCAAGAACTTTTGGTAATTCATATTTTGTTCATTATCGGTAAATTCTTTGATAATTTTTAAGAAATTTTGAAAATACGTCTAATTACAGGACAAATAATTGGTGGATTTCTCTTGAATTGTCTCTCAGATAGTACTGGGAAACGAACATTGATAGGAAAAACATCAATTATGATATTTTCAAGTTGTTTTATCATTGCATTCTCATATAATGCATACACCATCTATTTTGCTGCATTTTTGCTAGGTTCCAGGTGATACTTTTCTAATCCCTAGTTAGTTACTCTACGTTTCTAGCGATTTCAGTATTCAAGCAAATTCTACAGTAACTAGAATTTATTTATGTGAGATATTACCGAGAAAAAAACGTGGATTTTATATGATTTTCCCTGAAATATTTTGTTGTTTAGGATATTTTATTGTATCAAGTAAATTAAAAATTTGGGAAAATTTCCAAACATAAAATTTCTACTAAATATTATGTTTTAAGTTTTTTCATATTTTATGATAAATACTGAATTAACGGCCCATGATGGAATGGATATGAGATTAACAACTTGGCGTGGACTTTTTGCTACTGTTGGTGGTCTTAGTTTAGTTTCAGCTTGTATTTCAGCTTTAATTGAATTAAGTCCAAGATATCTTTTATATAAAAAACGTACAACTTCAGCTATAATTGTACTGAAACAATTTTATGCTATTAATGAATCTAAATATAGTGAAACTTATGATGTAAGGAAACACATAAATAAATGAAACATTCCTGACAGGAATTTATGTATTTTTTTTCAGATACGACCTCAACAATTAAACGGATTGATACACGATTATGATATAAATATCAATCCTCTACCGGATGGTTTGTGGAGTTCTATCGTAATATCGGTTAGAATTATGATAAAGATGATTAAAATAATCTTTTCTGAGAAAAATCGGAAACTTACAATTTGTTTAAGTTCGATTTATATGTTTTTATTGTTCAGGTACGAGATTTATAAAGGTCCAGTTGCACCATTCCCTTTCAAAATTCATCAGAACGTCCTGTTAAATATTTGACACAGAATGGTGCAACCGGCTAGAAGATTTCCAAAAACATGATTGTTTTTCTTTCGCCAGGAACTTGAATTTCGTCATTTTGTTGGCTAAATTTTTGAATTTCCAAAATGAAACAACTATTGATGGCATTGAAGCTTTACATATCAATCTTGTCAGTCGAAATATCTGTAGTACATCTGCTGAAACTGTAATTTATGAGAATTTCTTTTTGTTATCAGTTCATGTACTGTTTGGTTTAGTCTTGTTACTGTTTATTATTGATAGTATTGGACGTAAAATTCCAATTTGTAAGTAAAGCCTCGATATATAAATAGATTAATTTGAAAATAAACTTTCGAGTATTTATATGTATGATTCGAGAAAGGGGGAGAGTTGAAAATTTAAATTGTATTGTTTGTTACAATTAATTCTTAACTCTTCAAGTCCATTAAAACAAATAATAAATCAATTCCAAGTAGATAAATTTCGTAAATGTTTTTTGCAGGTTTTGGTTTACTTACATGTGGATTGTGTAGTTTAATATTGGCACATATTAAAAATTTTACTGTAACTGTAATTATTTCATCACTACTAGTATTTAGTCATATTATTGTCGAATTAACATTATTTGTAGTCAATATTGAATCATTTCCAACTGCAATAAGGTAAAATTAACATACAAAAAAAATTAACAAAAATTACTTTTTTTACTTTAAAAATAGAGGAACAACGGCTGGAATAACACCAAGTTTCAGTTTCATCCTATCAATATTTCTATACGCCTTTTTGACGATTTCATTAAGAATATTTTTTATAATCACTGGAATTGGATTTATAGGTAATTTGTTTTTTGAGTCTTTTACCGAATTTAAATTTATGCAAAATTCCGGAAACTCGTAGTTATAGTCTTGATGATTTGTTTTTAAGTATAGTTCAGTTTATATTTATATTTATATATGTATGTATGTGTGGTTTTAAATATCTTTCCCCATTAGCCGATATATGTATGTATGTACACATGTGGATGGATATCAACAGGGGGGCACATTGTCGCTGAAAATAGAAACTTATTCTTAATATATGTGAATACATAGTATAGAATAACAATTTATGAGACGAAATTATTAAACTCTTACTAATCAACTAATAATAATTCTGCGCTAATAAGCAGAAGAGCTGCTAAAGAAAAAGACATGAGATAAAAATGGAAAATATTTGAGATGGAGCGATTTCAGGCGGCTACAATTACTGGAAATGGTAACGTCAATGATACTACGGTAAGTATCCGCATAATCTTAATGGCTCGTTTTATTATTACACGACCTATACATCCAGAAAAATGTGACATTTGCTACTCAATGTAGTATTATTGACGCAACTATTTTCAGAAATTCCGTAACAAGCTGGCATCTGAAATCGCTAAAGAAGACGCAAACATTCATATCTATCTTTATTTAATATTTATAGAAAAAAAACGCGAAGGACACATATTTCTTTCGTTTATTATTGATTATTGATTCTTCTGTCCATGATTTTTATATATTTCCGTCTATTTCAATTATTATTTATTTTATTATCGATTTGATTCGTTTCAGGTGCATCTTTAATTGGTTATTTTCTACCAGAATTAAAGAATCGACCCATGGTTGAATAGTTGAAGAGCTTGTAGTGATACTTAAACAAAAAAATTGGTAGTTTTCAGAATTTCATCTCTTTTTCTCAGAAATTATCATCATCCGAGATTATAAACATTTCAATATTTTACGAGATCAATAAATCAAAAAACCAAAAAAAAAGAATCAATTTTATCTGTATTTTTGTATGTGTATGTATATTTTGAAAATTTACTACGTATTAAAAGAAACGCGATGATATATTTGAATGATAAACAGAACAACATTTGTGAAAGGATTTTTCTTTTTGTGGTTTTTGTTGTAAAAAAACTAACGTATTAACATTTTTATCGATTTGGAATACAAATGATTTTACAAAAAATATGGAGTAGGTATTTAATGTTAGAAATGTTGTGAAATTTTCGATAATAATAATAATAATAATAATAAAATACAAATTTAATATTTTACATCAACTATATGGTGAGCAAATAAACAAAAACGTTTAAAAATATAAAACACATGGCTATAGATCTATAGATTACTTTGTAACAGTCCAACAGAAAATAGGACACAGTTTTCGAAAAATTTTACATAAAATTTTTTTAAGAATCTATTAAAATTTTCTACTTCCTCTCCGATTACGTGTGTGCGGTCTCTTTTAAAAGACAAACGATTTAGAAGCCGCTAACTAGCAGGTAACTAGCACACTAAGCATATGATTAGACATGTCAACAACAAGCTCGAACAGTGTCGTCCACTCGCTGTGAGCTTTTGTGTGGCAAGTTTCTTCCGACATTCATTACCTCTCTGTCTTTTTCTGTTCTATTTAATTTGTTGGTTTTCTTGTTTTTCGATAATTTTTGGTTGTTTTCATAAAACTGGTCATTCACTCTTGATTAGGATTATGGACCTCAAAAAACACCCTCTCTTGACCAGGTAATTTGTTAATTTCGGCTAGTAATAACAACTTGCAATTATTTTGTTTGTTTGTCGTTTGATGATGAATATGCCGCAAGTTTAAAAGGAAAGTCCACAAAACTGTTATACAAAAGATTTTGTCGTCATAAAAACTACTAGACCGAAAAATAGGATTGTTTGAGAATGACCAGAGATGAGACAAATTTGGTAATTTTTATTACAGCTCAGGTACTCCTTTCACTTGTGTTGTGTATCAGTTTTTTACATACAATTAATGTGTGTAATTTTTGATTCTCATGAAAATCGGCTAGTTAATGCATAAATCTCTATATTTTACCAAATACCGGATAATAATTTGGTTGAAATTCGTCCTGCTCATTTAAATATTAATGTCAACCTTAAGTACCCAAAAAATTGATAAAAATTACCATATTTTCGTAATTTAATTACATATTAATTACAATTATTCTTGTTCTTGTTGTTGTTGTTGCTGTATTCTGGATAAAGTAGAAAGTTATAACTGAAATCTAAATTTAATTATATATCTGTTTACTGTTCAGTTAATTTGATTTTTTGGGTTTGTCTTCAAGTTTGTGTAAGACCACCATCAATGGACAACATTAAAAATTTGCTTGTTTGTTTGTTTCATTCTTTCGATTTATATTAGAAATGTGAAGGCAAAAAATTAGTTACACACCCCCCTGTCAAATAAGCTAAAAACATTCATTTATTATCCCGATTAAGGGTAAGTTTACCGAAAATTTTCTTGTTTCTATTTGGAAAACTACAAGGAAATAGTTTAGCATTTTTGAGGTGATAGAGTGCATCGAGTCGTTACTAAATGGAATTTTTGAAGTTTTCGACACGCGTCTTGGTTACACGCTTTATTCACCACGCACCACACCTGTCCGACAGAAACTAGTACATATTTACCTTAATGTTAAATATAGTTTCATACCTATTTACTTTATTTTAAAATACAGATCAAGGATTCCAAATATTTTATTATTGACAAACAAGGCTAGAAATGTATCATAATTTATTGGTTGTTTTTCGGGTAAGTTGATAAACAAACTTTTCCGGATTTTGCTTGTTCTATTTTTGTGGGTTTTCGATCAATTTTTAGTTTGCGTTATTGAGTCTAGCCATAAATTCACGAAATTTTTTTAATTTCATTGTTTCTAATTTTAGCATCTAGTTTATGTACATTCAGTCATTAACCTGTATATTGTAACTACATGTCGGTAGATTCGTAAAAAAAACGGCCTCGGTGAGTATCGCTACGCTATCTGAGTTAATCCGACTATGGGTAACGGGATGAAGTGATTGGGAAACAAAGCATACCCCTGTGGTGCGTGGCGCAACTTGTCCACGCTCGTATAGAATATACCTATACGGCTAGAAAGAATCACTTGAGATAGAGGATGATAATGTCATGTTTCCATTTAAACTAAAGAAGAATCATAAAAATCAAACAGAAACTTTGACTATAATTATTGAAGTACAACTCATAAAATTCAACATGATAAAGTGCCGACTGAAAAAAAACGCTTTCATATAAGTGAAATATTACCTAGATACAAATAGATCAAAGCTACTCTTTTATTCGTTTAATTTATCAACGACACACTACCAAAAAGTCAAATAATTGCCAAATTGGAATCGCTCATTCTATCATTAATAATTCTGTTACAAAAAAAAAAAAAAATTAATACCGAACGGAGATGCGGTAGGTTTATTGTATTTGAAATAAAATCAGCTAGGATCCTTTTATAAAACAATCGGTCGTCTTTTATCTGAAATTCGCTACAATTCAAAAATTTCATATGAGTTCTATTCTATTTGTCCCGTTTCGTTTTCGAATAGAATGAATGTATTCGGTAGGGGGTCATTTTTAAATGATATACCTTTGCCTCACTGAAATTAGCAGATTGCTGTTTTTTCTAGAGAAAGAGGAAAATTATCAATCAAATTTAAATTTAAAATCGTTCTAATTTCCGGACTTGTTCATTATTATTTGTTATTGTTTATTATAATATTTAATAATAATGTAAGATTTTGATTTTGAGTTTTCAAAATGGCAAGATTTATAAGTATCTAATCAGCTACTTGGGTAGATAGTGGGTGTGTTCCCAGGACATCCATCAATCATTTACCATTTATTAAACTCTTCTTATAAATTATTCATAAACCACCACTATTACTCAAACTAGATAACTCAATTAAAAGTCTTGAATTTAAATTGAAATTGCGAATTTTTGTTCGTTTTTTTTTCGATTTTCACTAAACCCTGTAATTATTTTTTGAAATGATTAAAGAGAGGGTTGGTCGACGGATTTTTTAAAAACTAGAAGAAGAAAAATTCAAGTTACACCCTCTCTTTTAAAAGTCGGCAGCCTTCTAATCCCTTTAGAAAATTGATAATTTGTAAAGTCATTTCGTTCATTTTTTTTGTTGTTAATCTACCATCACTACCACCATTTAAAGTGATAAGAGAAATATGACATGATATATTATTAAAACGATCAATGTCGATTCCTTGTCAAATTTATAAAAACCCAACAGGTTGAAATTAACTTATCATTTGTCTTTCTTCTTCTTCTTGTGCTGTGCAAAATACAATCTGATGATGAATTTTATGAATTTATCAATCGAACTTAAATAAAAAGGATCATATCAGAAGATAGACATTGAGTTTAATTACAGTGATCGAAATACCTGTGTGTGTGTAACATTTAAAGCCTTTTAAGTAATTGATGGTTTTCAGATGTTTCGTTCAATGTAAATGGGGATCATCGTATACCTTTTTCGGACTGGTATTGGGTGGAGTTTGGCAAATGAATGAGACAGGAGAAATAAGAAGAAAGAAGAAAAGAGGGCAATTTTCAGTTGATACCTAAATTGGGCCCTTTTGATCATGCAGGTCAAGCTTTTTGTTTTAAAAAAACGTTTTAGAATTTCGCATACAAGCAGAAGAAAATGGAATTAATTACAGGGTGAATTCGGAATTGAGGAAGGGACGGCTCTAGATCCTACCACTGAAAGCTCCCTTTTAACATTTTTTTTTTATATTATGATAACGTAACTATAATTATGATTTCTAACGAACACCTATACATAACAATAGACTGTAAGTTTATTCTTCTTATAAATATATCCCTTCGTAATCATTCTGTTAAAAAGGCAATTCGCTGTTCCACCCTACTATTGAAAGCGCTATATATTTGGGTCGTTGTTGATAAACTAAATTGATGTTCAACATTAAAATAAAGCTTTTTCTGCGAATCGAGGCAAAATTTGTCGTAAAATCTGTATACCTAGATTGCGTTACTGCAGTAAGTAGCTGAACTAACACATAAGTAGTATATGGGGTAGGTATACCCTATATACTACTCACGCACGCAATGATATACGTTTGTCATGATACACTTAGATCATAAATTTTATAGATCGCACTGTACATTATTTTCTCCTGGGCAAATCATTCTTTATAATTTTTCTATACACCTGTTTTACGTTTAACGTTCCTATTTTTAGCAACTTTTTGGTTCATTACCCTCAATTCCCTAACGTAAGGCGCTCTAGATATTAGTTAGACAAGTTTTCTTTATGAAAATCTCCTACAGAGTAGGTTTTTCATTAATAATTGTTAGAAACACGGAGAGCTTTTTCTCTCCTGACTTCACGCCTCTCTCTAAAAATGAAGAGGAAGCTATCCTTTGTCTCTTTAAGAATAGAGCGAGGACTAGTTAGACGAGAAAAATCTCCCCCTAATACTTTGGAGTTGTCTTATAATCGTAGTGTGTTCCCGCTTCTGTAATTTTAATTAATAATTAAAATAATAAAATTGAAAAATATCTTTCCCTCAAATAACGGTTAGGTAAACAAAACTTTAACTGGATCAATTTAAATCTGTTATATGCAATTAGCAAACATTCATATTATCAAACAAAAAGCCAAATGGACCAAACGTACGTTCTTTTGTTCAATTCAAAAACAAATGCAAACAATTACAAAATTCAAACAAATCCCTATTTCATTTAATCCCTATACCTACACCCCTATTATCAATATATTGTAATATGAAGGGTATACAATTTTTTTAGCATCATCAGCATCAGTATCATTATCATCCATAGTTGATGAACATTGATATACTCATGTATATAGTTTTAAGAATCACTTAGATGGAAAATAAACATGACACGTGCATCTAACAATGTTTTAATGTGTGGTAGCGACAATAAATAAAGGCATTGTTTGTCGACGGTTCAAGCCTGCGGTAACGCGTGACTGTACACGTGTCCACTTTTATACGAGTACTAGAAAGATCTATTTCAGATAGTCATTGATATTCCTACATGATTATTATATATCTGTATCGATCTACAAGTGTACCTATCTTTAAATCCAGATTTCTCTTTGAAGAAAATCTTGTTCCAGAAAGTTACAAAGTAGACATTGCTACCAAATGTGATACCTACCTATAAAATGTCTGTTGGTGACCCAATTATAGAGTGGGGGGTGATTTTGGGGGTGGTACTTTCTATACGTTTGCCAACTGTGCTTCCCCTCTTTTTCCCGGTAGCGCGTGCCATGCAGGTGGCTAGACAGCAGCAGCCCTATACACAACATGTGTGAAGGCCTTCAATCGTCTCTTGCCAATCGAAAAATACCGATTTTCGAACATTATTTGCCAAAAAACAATACCCCCTCCCCACTACAATATGAAACCAAATTAACTTTCGGGGGAAAAAAATACGAAAAAAGTCCTAACGAAACAAGTTTTTTCTTCTACTTTTTTGTGTTTAAATTAAAAAAAAAGTATTTTATATAAATTATTGTATGTATAAAAGATTTAATTGGTGTTTTGTAAAAATATAAATGACTTTCGACTTTTTGTCCGTCACATATGGTTTATAAAGGGTTGTTATTACATCCCTCTTCCGGTCCGGTCTTCTTTTAGAACGTTAAAACGTTCAGGTCTTTATATTCATCCCGCTATAATATAATACAACCTCAAGTCAGTTTTAGGTTTTTATACCTAATATCCCTCAACCCTTAACTATAACTAGAATAATAATAAAAAATTTCTTATAAAAAAAATATTGAAAATCTCAGTGCGATTTATCACACCTCGATTTTTCAATTTCATTCCTAATATCGGAACTGATACTATGAAATAAATCACGTCTTATTAAGTTTGTCCGAGGGGTTGGATTTTTTATCTTTAAAATTTGGACATGGTTCAAGTCATAATTGATATTCATCAATGGAATTAAGGGTTGAATAGGGACTACTTGAGAGATTTTCATTACTGAATGTCCTTTGATTTCATTGAATGTTTGGCTTTAGGGCTTATTTGTCAACTGAAGTGATTTGAGTGGGTGGTTGACAATCGATGCTTCTACATATGTTGACGTTAATTTTTGAAATTAACCCAATTTTTTTTGAATAAAAACCGTGAACGGAAAGCCGATAATTCGTTCTCAAGCTCAAACACAAGATAAATTTTCAATAAATGAGGTTCAGGTAAAAAGCCCGATGATTGATGTTGTTAACTTCTTATAATAAAGTAAAATCTTTCTCATATATATTTTCAATTTTACCAATATCCGGTCTTTATTATTATATATAAAAGTATATACACAGAAGCCCAAGCTTGTTATCTATCTTGAAATAATAACAATAAAAAATCTGGAACTATTGTTTTCATGTCACGCAAAAGCTCAACCACAAATATTTTAACAATATCCGTTACCCGACAAAATACAAGATTCCCGATAACTGTTCAGTTTTTCTATTAACAAACCGAAAATTTTTCACATTATTTTACGATTAACACACAAGTGCATACTGACAAAACGGCAATTTTAATGCAATTTGTACAGATTGATAAAAAATCCCGTTTCTCTTGACAGCAAATAAAACAACTATACATGAACCTTAAAGGATCAATTCTTTATTTTTCTTGTTGAACATTACGTGGGAGAGTTGAAAGTAATTAAAAGTTGAAAAACTCTTTTCAATAAAAAGACACTTGGTTTTTCGGTTGTTTTCAAGTCAAAAATTCACTGTTTGGCGATCGCGTGTATCGTTCTGGTTTTGGGGAATTATATGGTCCGATCCCATACGGCACGATCGAAAAACAAAAAATGCCGCAAAATTTACGAAACAAATAAAACGAACAAGTCGTCCGTTCGGCCAGTAGTTGTAAATGATCCCAACCTATAGTTTGTTGGTTGTCTATAATTATTACTTGACGAGATGCAAAAGTCTACTCTCTCTATAAACAACAACCCACAAAAAAAGAACCGAGTTTTTTTTTTTTGGTTTGTTTGCTGTCAATTTTCAGCTTTGTTCGACAAAACAATACCGCTGCAAAGGAAGTGTTTTATACAACACGTACGAAACGGTACATTCGAATTTTTCTAGATTTGTCATTTTCTTGTAGAGACTCTTGTGAGTTGTTTTTCTCATTTTATTAGTATTTTCAGGATTCGATAGTTGAGTGAATAGATATATCCTCAGGGGTGCGTACGCGTGCACTTGACTACAACAGTTCGCGTGCCCATCAACTAGGATCTTCTATATTATCCTTTCGTTCTAATTCGTTTTCATTTTTGTTTTAACATAAAAAAATTCCGACTTTGAAGAAAAGTCTTGTTAGAAAATTGACGATGATCGAAATGCCCAATGATTTTAGTGATTATATGTAAATTAAAACGAAACGAAACGAAATTCAACCCTTATATTATTATATTTAGCTTGTCAGAATTGTTTCCATTAAAACATATTTAGATTCAACTATTTAAGGGATGTATTTATATGATAAAAGGGTTGAATATAGGAGGAGGCGGCATAGATTCACATAATTTCTTGTTTGTTTTAGATTAAGTCGTTAAAAATAAATAAAGAAAAAATAGTTATATATAGATAGAGTCATATATAATTAAAATGAAATAAAACCTGATAGTTTAAATAGAGAAGAATTTGGCCGAAAGGTATGAATTGTGAATGTAAATGAATGAGAACCAAGATTATGTAACTGTTTTATAAACGATGATATCTTTAACAATGTAATAGTGATGATAGTGTTCTATGTGTCTGGACTAGTTTTGATGATATCTTTGAGATTTGTGGGTGTTTATGTTGCTACTTAATAAAAAGTTAAAAGAGAAGAATGTACCACAATACCTACTATCCTTGGAAGATATATACATTAATGTATTGTAGGTATAATTATTCAATTCTGATATTTATACGATAAAAAGAAGAACGGAAAATTGTTGTTATTATTATTAAAAATGAAAACATGTAAACTATAATTTTTTCGTGGGTTATTAATAAATAATTGAATCTGTTGCGGTTTTTATTATATCAACATTTTTTTTTTGTATAATTAAGCCACTTTTGCGTGTGGTCGATTTTTTCCTCCCTTTGTAAATTTTTTTCTCGTTGCGATTTCTTCAAATGATCACTACAACAATTTTGGCGCCAATTTAAATACATATGTACCTCTATATAATTTATATTAATTTAAATTTGCACATATGCCGAGATTTTCTATTGATAACTCTGATGGAATCCATCATTACTACACACTTTCTAATTATTATTAACGATTCAAATCAAAATTCTTCTCCTACCCTCACACTAGATAAAAGTGATAAGAATTTGAGTTCGTTTTTATGCCAACGACAATAATAAAAAATATTAACAAAAAAAAACAGATTGGTTTAAAGCGATTCGAATTGATAATGGTACACTACCTATAGATGGGTTAGATATTTAGTGGCGGCTAGAGTGTGGAAACCAGGCGCCTATATCAAGCGCCCCGATCATCGATAATAGTTCAATAACTAATCTACGAATTATATTCTACTATCCAGGCCCCATATTATTATATTTAGCTAATTGGGGTAGCCCGAAAAACCAATTATGATTTTTTTTCTCTCGTCGTTCACAAAGTAAATATTTGTGTTGATAATCAGTAAGTTGAGTATAGATTTTCTAAAGAGGTAAAATTTAGACCCATAATGGCCGGATGGATGGACTTTTTCACAGCAACAGAATACCATAGAAGTCGATAAAATCCAGTAACCTACAGACTATAGATTGTAATTATGTGTACGACAACAAAACATAGATTTCAAAGGTAGTTCCAGGATTCTTGTAGAAAATTTCGATAAGCTATATTGTGTTTACCTCAATGGTATTTTTGATTGGTTGGTTACTATCAGATGATGGCTTGATTGAAATTCGATCAAAAAACACCCACACCCTTAATATCTTCATTGTTATAAAACCCATATAACCGGGAAGTAGTTAAACCTTTACTGTTTTTAACACGTATTTTACCTACTTTTACAATACTCCCCCTCCCCAATAATATCATTAAATTTGTTGTTTTTTTTCGGTCTATAAAATTATAGCCCTTGAATGAACTCAAACTCAAACTGAAGCTATAGGGAGTTATGGACAAATCGAGACTTTTAGATAAACATAAACTAGCCAAAAATAATATTTCTTCAGTAAAAAAACATGAAATTTTGTTGTTTGACAATAGGATTAAAGTGTGAATTGTAAATGAGGATGATGAAGAAAACTTGAAGCCGGAGACGTAGAAGAAGAAGAAGAAGAAGTATTCTTGCCACCGTCGTCCCATCGACTATATATTGGTAAAGGTAGTCATTAGTGCTATTGAAAAAGAAGACACGGCCCATCATTATAAACGTCTCGAAAAATGTTATTCAATACAATCGTATTGTATACATATATACATAAAAATAACGAAAAAGGGGAAACTTTTATTATTATTATACCACTATTACACATGTCTTTATACTTAATAATTATCATAATCATACTTGTCGTATAACTATTTGTTAAATTCAACATATAGAATATTATTCTCTCGTTTATTATAAACATCATTTATCAATAAATGTATTGATAGATGTTCGAAATGATTATATAGGTAGGTACCCGACATCCCATCGAAATGTTGTAATTCATTCATTTATTCATTCATTGATTGGCATTAAGAGAATGTTGAAATGAAATTTTAACTTGGTCGTCCACGCAGGTAAATCAGAGCATAATCAAATAACAACAACAACAAATTGGAACATTTATGAACACCCAAGTAGCCAACACTACTTGTGTAATATAACCCTTAATAAAAAATTGATCAATTTTTTTGAAATAATATGAAATTATCATTAGAACCAAGCGGCAAATTCTATAAAATCTCCACCAGATATTTCACATAATTCGCTTAACAGCAACCAAAAACTGTACTATAAATATGATAATTTATTGGTAACCCGAATCTTATTTATTCGTCGACCAGGTCTAAGATCAGATTCCACCTGTTTCACCCAATTCAAGATAAAGTTTAAGAAAGAATCAGGGACAAGGAGAGAGATAGGGTTGGATGTTAAACGATGCAGCAAAATCGTGATTTTAAGGAAGTTGATTTTACCCCCAAACAAAAAAAAAGTTAATTTTAAAAATTAAAAATGTAAAATAGCCACAATTCGACTCCCACTCAATTGATTTGTTTTAATTTGATTGTGGACCACACACACAGAATTTTGAAACTTTATTGTACCATTTAGAGGAACTTGATGCAATTGTATAACTGACCGCAATTATTAGCTTTTAGATGATTTTTATAGAAAATTTATTGTTCTGATGGGAATTTATAGCTTGAAATCTTCAGAGGAAGAAGAAAAAGGAAATTAGCATAAATGATTTGTTATCTATGAGAAATGTCTCCGGTTTCACTTCAGGGAGAACCTGTTGACACTTTGACAATATATAATTAGTACCATTTTAGGGTACCAAGTACAAGTCATAAATATTCCATTCATTCTTCTACTTCTACAAAATGTACAGTTAACTTTCTAGAGATATTGAAGATGACATCGCTAGGAGTTGGAAAAAGCTTTTTTTATGTGTATGTATGTGTGGAAGTCACATCCACCTGGAAATCATCGGTGGCAGTATATTGTGGTGTATTGGGGCACCTGCCCACGCACGCGGCCTATAAATCCATCCTCATTGACTAGATGGTATCTTCTTTCTGATCGTAGTTCCGAAAAAACCGCTGTCGACAGTTCTTCTCATATGCAAATCAAGACACCTATATAACCATAACACGATTAAATTAAACCCATGATGATAATAATAATGGGCGATTTAAAGTTTAACTATCAATTATGAAACCATATATTATCTATTTGATTTGTTATTCATGAAAATACGGTGTAAATTTGTTGCCAAAATGGATAAAAACCAATGCAAATTAGAGAGAGAGACTGGTTGAAAGACGAAAAAGATATCGGCGACTTTTGAAAAGTTTCGTATTTGTTATCTGGTCGTAATATCCTTGAAGTTATCAGTTTTACTGATCGACCCATCTTTGTTACAAATGTAAATTTATCTAAATGAAGAAAAGTGCAGGTGGTTTTTTTCCAACGGTTTACATTACCTTTAGTGACTTAGCACTATTCACCAATAAGTCCATTAAATATGCAAAATTTAAGTCTCTAATACCTACAATTAAGCAAAAATCAAGGAGTACTGTTCGTTATTTTTTCTCGACTTTAAGTCACTTTTGTCAGTGCCGGCTCGAGAACTTCCGGCGCCCTGTTCAAAATTTACTCTTGCGCTCTCCCGAAAAACAAAAAAAAAACGAAGTACCTACCTACTGAAGACGAAAAATGGAAAAAGCAGATTATTGCAAAAGTTTTGCGCCCCTAATACTGAACCGACCTGTGCGGTCGCACAACTCGATCGTACCTTGAGCCGGCCCTGACTTTTGTTGTACTTTAATTACTTACAAGGGTGGTATCCAGATAATACTTTATCTCCTTTTTTGAATTGCAAACATTGTTACGGGAGTTGAGTTATGCAACACAAAATACCCCCAGAAAAATGCCTCAATGGTATTGCCCCAACCAGCAATACAAATGATCTAAATATCATAATCTGCTCTCTCAGATTGATAAAATATAGTTCTACCTTATTATAAAGGTGCAGGTTTTCACCGACTGAATTTTTTAAATCACTTTTTGGAGAAAATTTGATAAAAATTTGACAAAACGACGAGACAACACGCACTTTGTAGTTCAAGGGGCATAAAATTGTTCATTATATTAAAATTAACTCAGGTGTCGAAATCAGAGGTTCCCAAATTTTTTGGCGAAAGGATCACAATGGAAACTTGGCAGGACACATAGGCTGGTCATATATACGTATAAGTGAATTGAATTTTTTTAATTGTTGTCAAAAGAGTCAGGAGATTCCCGGGCCGTACTTTGGAAACCCCTCGTCCAGGGCCGGACTAGCTTACCTTGGCTCCGGGTGAATTTATACGACAAGAAGGTATCTCTTCAGTTGATCCAGAAAAAATACCATAAAAGATTATAGGTAGCCCCTCAAACGATATGTGGCCCTTCAAAACACATAATAGTACAAAACACGTACATAGACAAGTTTTTTTAGTTTTGATAACAACGATACATACGAAATAAAGTTGCATAATGTCCTTTGTTGTTACAAGCTTCTAATCAGTTGATTTTAAGACATCGACGAGTCAACATCAACATTTTAAATAAAGTTGTCAGTGTCTTGGACACAGTGTGTGTTGTGAGTGAATCAGTGCAAGTGCGGGAGTGTAATTACTACTAACGATAAATCGTAAAAGTTATCAATGTGAAGTGTTTAAATATGAAGTGTTTTCTAAATGGACCACTACCATCCAGCATCGATGATCAGCTTTGGGGGACTGCACAACCTTATCGATATTAGTTTAATAATTTTTGGTTTTTCTTTTTCGAATTGCAGTAAGTTTGGAGAGCGTTTGGAAGCCCTAGGTAGTAAGTCTTTTTCCTTTCTACTCCTCTCATATTTTCAGTTTACCGCAAAAGATTATTATGAGGTGGCCACTCAAACGCTATTTGGTCCCCAAAAATTCATTGGCCCCGGCGAAAATCAAAGATCAAAGGACAGTAATATAACGACTGACTTTGTAAATATCCATTTAATCACGCAACAATTGTAAAAACTAGATAAAAATTTGTACGTGTTAAAATTAAAATTTCAATCAACAACATTAATAGGCTTTAACATTTAAAATTCTATTATAATCTGTGTTACTTTTCAACCATTTGAATGCGTTTTATGCATATTATTGACAATAATAATAATAATAATATTGATAATATTATAATGGAAGTACGGGGAGCAATTTTATAATTTGGATATTGAACAATATTAGCATCAACAATTACAAGAATGTATCGGTGGAGCTGCTAGATCTGGATCATTTAAATCCCGTGGACGTCCTCTTCGTCCAGGTAACATAGCACGATCCACAGCTGATTCCATACGTACCATAACTTTTTCTAACAAAGTATCAACAGCTCTAGCAACATTTTGACCAGTAGCTGCACTAGTTTCTATGTAAACTAATCTGGAAAATATAATCAAAAAGGAATTAGAATTTCCAAGAAATATATATTCAATGTTACCCATTTTTCTCAGCCATTTCTCTAGCTTTCCATTCGGTGATAACTCTACGATCTTCCAGATCTGCTTTGTTACCACAGAGAATTACATCAGGTGTTTCGCAATAAGCATGCAACTAAATTCGAGTGAAATTGGTGAAATAGTGCAAGATAATAGAAAATAAAAAGATTATACTGTTTATGAATTGATAATAATAGAACCTACCCGAAGTTGTTCAACCCAGTTACGAATTTCCAGAAATGATTGTTCACTTGTTAAATCGAATAATAGAAGGAATCCCATAGCATCTCTATAGAATGCTGTTGTCAGACTTCGAAATCTGTGTTTTTTTTTTCAAATCATTTTTTATTTATATGAAGCTATAGCTTTATTAAAAAAATAATTACCTCTCTTGTCCAGCAGTGTCCCATAACTGTAAGTGGATCCTATGATTTCTACCTTTTGATTGATATAGCTATAAAATTTCCAATAATATGATAAAATCAGGATTATTTTCCTTAAAATGAAACATTACCAGTCTTTTTTCTCGAAAATCAATTCCAACAGTCGATATAAAACGTGAATTAAACGTACCATCAGTATATTGATAAAGAAAGCTGGTTTTCCCAACACCTGAATCACCTAATGCCAGGAATTTTATCAAATAATCATAATCCATTTAAAGAAAATTCTCAATTTTGTTGTCGATAAACCAAAACATCAATTTTTATTATTATCCGGTTATTATTATTATTATTATTATTTTAAAATTATTATTAAATTAAAACTAAAAACAAAACTACTGATCAACGACCTGTTGCAAAACTCACAGACAGAGCTTTCAGCAGCAGGATCTTCTGTAGAACCACCTGTCAGATTTTGGTTACTAGCTTTACTGAAAATGTTGTATCAGTAAGCGCAGTAACAAAACAGTAAATAGCAGGAAATAAACCATTGATCTAAATAGTCAGTTTTCCGTTAAAAGAAATCTAATCTCAATATTTCGTTACATTTTGATACAATTTTCCAATACTTTTGGCTTTTAATTCTTTATATTATAGGTCGTTATATCAGTGGATGATGAATATTATTAGGAATAATTGTATAAATATTGATTAATTGAACAATATAACCAAATATCTAACAATTGTTTTGAAATATAATGGTGGAGTCTTATCATTACAGGCAGGCAGGCAGTTCGGACAGTTGGCTGAATTTCCATTGATTTATGTTCACTCTTGTTACAAATACGGGCAACAGAGAGCGTAAATTGTGTCAGTGATACGATTATTCCCTTATCAGAACTTTCATATTTCAGTATGTTCTTTTACATACATATTTGATTCGTTTTTTCAAGCTGTTTCGAGCTTGATTACCCAAAATTTGCCTGTCAAAGATTGATTTTTCGAGAATCTGTGCTGCTTCTTTTATTTGATTTTCATCAATCGATACTTCTACGAGTGAAATTCAGATAAAAATTTCATCATTCAACTTGTAATGCTAGGGTACTGGACGATGCCGAGACGGTGACGGTGTGCCGGATACGTCGTCTACTTTGAAATCCAAAAATTGCTCCTCTCATATAAAATATATCGAAACAGTCTTTGCCGATTTCCACATAGAGGACTGGACGATGGCTGTGCATCGTTTTCGCTAGGTGGAAATCGTCATGGGACTACCCAGCAGTCGTGAGAAGCAGTTTCTTCGCTTTCGGAGAGCTGTGATTCATAATCTGACCAGATTCAACTGACGCCAGTTGAGAGAAGAGGCACACCAAGCATTGTTATAGCGGCTCTAATTTGACTTCACCCTTTTGACTAAAGCAATGGAACAACCATAACAATAAAGTGATGAGGCAAACATTATCATCAACATTTGTACAGAAAAAGTATATAACATGACACAGTCCCCGCACAGCCCTCTATGTGGAAATTAAAAATCGTCTCGGACGACCGCGACACAGTCACCGCACCGTCGCCGCCCAATGGAAATTACCCTTAATAGTACCTTTTTCTTATGCATACCTTTAAAAAAATCATATAGTAATTCTATTTTGACTTATCCTTTCTGACTAAAGCAATAATAATTATATTATTATAATGAGAGTTGATTGAGAGTTTATTGAAAGTAAACCCAATAGCCGCACAGAAGATCCAAGATAAACTAGAAATTTTTGAGTGTTTCTCAATTTAAAGAGTAGATTATACTTATTCGTTCAATTCAAGCGCAAATCTTCATCTTCATCTTTACCTTTAAGGAGTTTTTTGGCACAAAAATCCGCATCTTCATCTTCTCTCTACCTATTTCCGATGGATATCTTTATGGATATCCATAAACAGCGAGAAGAAGATAAAGATGAAGATGAAGATGAAGGTTTGCGTTTGAATTACACCGATCGCTTTAGTCAAAAGGGGCAAGTCAACATAGAGATACTATACTAGCTGCTTGATTACGGAATAAACGTTATATTTTGGGAAAACATTTGAATAAAGAGCTAATCTAGTGCAGATGAAAATATTTATTGTATATATATATATATCATTTTGTTTTTGTATATAATTTAAACGAATTACTTAGAACATACATTGTGTCTGTATTATTTTTATTTATATTTATATTTATTTATCTTCATTTAAATTAAATTAATTTTAAAATTCGATGTATATTATGTACATTATTTTATTCGGAAATTATGTACAAGGAAATCGACAAATAGGTACCTACGAACATAAATATAATACAATACTAGGAATAGTATTTAAAATTTTGGTATAGTTAATATCATATTATAATATGTATAATTTATATAACAAGATAAGATGATTATGGTGCATTGTAAAGGCGATTATAAAGCCAAATATTTGCTATGATAATACTCACTTTTTTGGTTTTTTGGCTCTAAAAGGTACAAATTGTTTATAATAATAATGAGGTCACTTTAATAAAGCTTCTAGGAGCATTTTAATATTACGCCAACAAACATCTAGAAGTCGAATAAAATAATAAGAATAGAAGAAAGTAAAATTTCTAATAAAAAAAATAAAAAACAAAGAAAGATAAATTGGAATAATTTTTAGAATTTAGAACAATTCTCTTTTTCAATTTTTTGATTAAGAAAAGAATTGATTAGTGTGAAATTGGTTGTTTTTAAGCTGCTCAGTCTGTCATCACAGTGTCTGCTCTATCGTGCATGATCAGCATGCTACGTTATTAAAATTAAATTAATTATTTCTGATTACAGAAAACAAAACCACAATTTCCTATTTACAATATGTATTACAATATAATTTATCAAGACTTACGATTAGACTTACTACCATTTCTTTCAATTATTATTATTATTACTATTATTATAGATAACTTGGTAAGTTTGATAAAGGTGCCGAATTTCAAAGAAAACACAAAATAATGGAATGTAATAATAGAGGAGAGGACTCACTATCAAGTAGATTTTAAAAAATCAAAAACAAGCTCTTAACAACCCGTAGAATAAATTTTAGGGCATTACGTTATAAAAATACAGGACAGATTAGCTTCTGTTGCAATATTAAAAATTTTAAAGTCTTTGCGACAAAAAAACTCTCAATTCTTAATATTGCGACTTTCAGGTACGCATAAAGATACATTTACATGTCATAATAATAATCAATTAATCACAGCTGTGTATATGCAAAACATATAAATACGTAAATTAATTAAATTCAATAATTAAACAGAAACTTAAGTAACTTTAATTTGTTTAAGTTTTCATTTAATTATTATTATTGTTAGATTTAAAAAAATTATTATGTTTAAAAATGGCACAGATATATTTGGTCATGGTTTTTGCATTTTAGAGTTTTATATCCTAGTCACACGGCAGATCTAAATTTATTTATTTAATATTACTTTTATTACAAGATGATCATTTGACAACCCTGCTTTATTCAATTAGTAAATTATAGAACACAATTTAGGCTGCTGATTGTTGCAAATTTCAATACAGTAAGTGTGTGACGAGCGAGTATGCAAGTATATAGTAATATTTTTCCAACATAACTCGAAAACGCGTGTATTTGAAAGAACGATCGATGTGGCGATAAATTGTACTAAGAAAACTGAAGACCCGTTAGCCTATTAGAATATCCAAAAATGACTCAGTTTTGAAAAATTTCGCAACATCATTTTCTGCAGTAACTCTCTTTAGAATGAATTAAATGGAAAGAATTTAATACCAATTAATAGAGCAAGATAGGCGTTTCGAAATCGTGGTTGCACTAAAAAAAATTCAGGCGGTATGGCGTGGACCCCTTAAATTGTGTTAAATTGTAATTACAGCCGCCGTGTGACTAGGCCCTTACTCAATACACATAATGTCTATTTTGTTTAATTAAAAATAAATGATTTATCGGTTCAAATTCCAATTAAGTAGGTACCCTGTTACTATTATTTTTAAGTATATGCTCCAATAGTTTTCTCAAAAGAGTTATTGCAAGTAATTAGAAATTTATGTGTATTAAGTGTTTAGTTTCAATTTAACTTAGACTTAAATTTAATAATAAGTATAATAATATACCTAAAAGTATTGTTGCACCATCAGAAAAAATTAGTAAAATATATAGAGACTTTTCTTGATGGCACAATTACACTTTGATTTCTTTTAAATTCATTTTTACGTATAATAATAGAATGGTGCACTTGGTTTAATGATGATTAAACTTATAAATACAATAATTATCTAACTAACATTTATATCTTTTCAATTTTTAATATGTATAATAGATAATTCAACAACTTTTTTTTATCGATTTCCATGCGGAATATATCACAATAATAATGCAGGAAAATTGATTGATAGACAAAGATAGAGAGACATAGCGAAAAAACGTGAATATACCTAAATAGTTTATTATAACACAATTAGATATTTCTAGTTTGATTGAAATATGTACAGTGCTTTTGTAGCTACCACGTTTTGCGAACCTTCATATGATGCCAATAAACAAAAAAAAACACCAAAAACGATATTGTAATAAATAGAAGTTATAGACGTCTATTTTTATAACTACAATACAATAAAAATTAATTAACACTTGACTGACTTCTTTCACTGATTTCTTTTTCTTGTACATATTTTTTCTTTCAAGTCACTTTTTGTTGAATTGTTTTTGATATGTTGTGCCGCAAGTCCGATTTACTCATTTATTTTTATTGGAATAACGAAATAAGGTTGAAAATGTCTCTTCAAAACTATTATTCTGACTCCAGTGCGTTGTAGCTGTTGTAATGATAAAAGAAGAATATAAGAAAAACCGCAAAAGCTGTAGGAAATGTAATACGAGCTATAACATCAATTGTCTTTGCTACACGGATGGGATGTGGTGGTTCCTTCTTTCGCACCTGTAATATACAAGACTACTCTAGATTAGATTATTGTGATAGGGGTAGGATCTTTAACAAAAAAAATGATAATAATAAATCAAAAAGTCATTATTGGGCCATCAATGAACCAGTACATATCGTTAATTTTATTCCTCATTCAATTATTCTTATTGAGGACCCAATATTTTGTATCTAAAATAATCACAATTACAATAATTTCTAAATAAATGAGTATTTTTTAAATGTTTTGAGGGTTAATTTTATATTTTTTTTATGCCCAACTTTGTGTAATTATTTGATATTATCTAATAGAACTTTTCCTAATTATGTGGAGGAAAATTTGTAAAAGTTCCTAACAATAATTTATATGAAAAGTCTACTAACAATAATTGCCGGTGAAGTTGATTGATTAGATTATGATATGAGGAAGTTAATTTCGTGTAATAAAAGTCGGTTTTAATGTTAACTTTCGTGTGCTGTATGCAGTTGCTATGTGGTGGAATTCACATCAAAGTCACCGTCATCATCCACGTGGACCTTTTTGATAGTTTAGCGTTAGTCAGGCAGCAAGTCTTCATGACAATCGCCTTCCCACCGATTCACAAAATGCGACCAATGGTAGATAAGCATAGACGGTAAGAGGAGGAGCAAAACAAGCTATCGTGAACGGTCGACGTCGACCCAGTTTCCAAGCGAAAATGACGATGACGATGACTTTGCTCTGAATCCAACCAATTACCGTTTTCATTATTGATTGATGTTAATTGAATAATGTTTACTTCACATTGTTTTCTTTGTTTGAGCGTGTTCTTTAATTATTATTATTGTTATCTCAGTCTTTTTATTGCAATTGTAATTATAAATGAAATATAAATAGAATGTAATGCATTTTACCTCTGTTGCACACCCATTATTGGCTGTATGCGTACAAGGATTTGGTCCACAACTAGTACAGGAGACAATTTCATTGGCGACAGTTGAATCCCGTTTCTTATCACCCTGTATAACAAAATAAATAAGAATAATCTTTATAATTAGTTTATTTATCAAAAAAAAAATAGAGGAAATTTAAGTATATGTGTAAAATCGAAATTGAGGATAAATAAAATTTTCAGCCTTTCATTTGCTAAACAAAACTAATAAAATATATTGATTTAGCGTTATTTTCGAACAGATATCAAAATAAAAATCGCATCAAATTGATTGGAATTGATATAAATAGATAAGATTTTCATTTTGATAACACGTTATTAAAATAATGATCGCCTGTGTTCTTGTATGAGAAACTTACAATAAAATCAGATCTTTCACCGAACGTGAATGTGGAATAAAATTCTTCACCGACGAATTCCTAACAGTTACAACAGAAAAAAATGAATAAAACTAGAACTTTGAAACAGAAAATTAACAGGCAGATTAGAACTGTTAATAACATTTGGTTCGTTATTGATATTTTGATTCATATCAAGTCTTTTTTTTTAAGTTATACCACGAAATTGTTTATTTACGGTTTAATATTAGTATTTCTTTTTTGTTTTCTGTTTGATAATTTATACTTTTTGTGCAGTCTAATCACTAAATGGTAAGACACGAAAAACATGCAAACCAAGCAGTATATTAACCACAACTTTCAATATTTTAATATTTCGTGAAACACATTAACTAAAGAACACAGTCACAATTAATGCATATAAGTTAGTTTCTTTATGAGAATCAAAATGCGTATTAAAAGCACTTGAAAAATGATGATACAATGAAGAAAACAATAATAATAATAATAATTTTGCAGGAGTATACTTACCGGTTGTCGGGGTAGTGTTGTTCTGTTTGCATTTTTCCCTTTCTTTGCATTTATGGGAATTGTAAAATAATTCAGTTAAAAAATCGCGATCTCTTATTAGTCTCTTTTTGGTTAAATGTTTATTAATAATATTATGTCCAGCCGCATTAGCAATAGGCAGTCAATCCAAGAAGCGGCTATTTTAAAAGCATTGGTAGTTAAATATAAGTTAATTTGATAGAATTTTAAATATTTACAATAGCAGAAGCTTTTATTTCGACAACAGAAATGTATAAATGTATTTTTTTTTCTGCATCAAGTGTCCAGAAACGTAAGCTGATAGGTAGACAAAAATGAAAATGGGAAATATTTATAAATAAAAAGTATGTACAATTATATCGTATGAACATATAATTAAATTGAAGCCAAATGTGTAAAATAATTGTCAAGAAATAGTCTGGAAGTTCAACTATTAGGATATAATCGCCACATATCCCTTTGCGCCTAATGTTGCCCCCTCTTGATTTTCACTCTGCGTGCGATCACATATGTACATACAAGTTCCTTGAATTACCCATGAGAATCTTTTGAGCATTGCAGCATTTTTTTTAGTTCAATAAATCAAAAAGATGGGTTACACAGCTGAAAGAAAAACTTGTGAACCCTTTCAAGAAACATCGAAGAATTTTGTTCAGGACCAAGTTTTACCTGCACAACTTGTTTCGAAACTTGATGTTTTATTGTTTCTAACGATAAGACAGAATCAACCGATGGGAATAGATAAAGCTTTGTTTGTGTCTTTTTTAACCCAAAACATTAAAAAATAGCCGTTTTATAATCAAAAAACAAGATTTTGCGACCTTACTCTACGCTCGTTACGGGACTCTCCCGGCGCATCCACCAAAATTGATTCACAGGCTCAAGACAATTACAATTACTTTCAAAACTAAAATTACCATTACTAGCAGTAATGTGATTTTATAAAGTAAATATAAGTAAGTTATGGTCGTTTTTGCTACGACTTTAGTTTCATTTATTTACTCCCTGATGGATGGTACGCAGAATGTCCATACGATATAATTTTGTTATTCATTAATTGTCTAATAACCATTAATTATTATGGGTTATTATCCAATAATAGACTTCTTTATAAGAAAAGTTTGACTGTCGAAAGAGATTAAATCCTGTCAAATGAATAGGAAATGTGTTTTAGTTTCAAAGTTGTGAATAATTCAACAAAATCGAGGATATTACCATATTAACAGCAAGACTATTGTGAGATAGAAGCGTATTATACAAAGTTAAATTGAATATATTGTATATATTTGATCTGTAGCAATAAAGCATATTGTGAAAGAATGATTAATTAAATAGTTTTTTTCAATTTGTTTTATTAATTTCACAGAGATACAGAGAAAGAAATGATTATTCTTTAGGGAACTGTTGCAACAAAGGGACTAGCAAAAAGGGTATGTACATCAATGATTTTTATTCAAAAGGTTCAAAGCGTACAATTGTTATCGATTATTAGTAGGAATAATTCATAATAGATTGGGTAAACATGTAGCTAATTTACAAGTAGAGATAAAAAGCTGATGATTTTCTCAAAATAAGATTAAATAAAATGAAAATCATGCGCATGAAACTGGCACATGCGCATGCATGAGGCTTGAGATTGTATATTATTTGATTTTGCTAAAGAAAAAAAATAAGTGCAGTGAATTTAGGCATTTTTGATTTGTATTTTGGTAATTGTTGTTTTTAAAAAGAATATATGTTAGTAATAAAAATTGTTTGTTTTTTTTGAGCTAAAATACTCCTCTATTTAGGCTTACCAAGGGACTGGCCAGTATAATGCCTATCCTGCTGAGAACAGCGGGCAGTCGCTGCAACATGACAGACCAGAACAAAAAAACGATACAAATCTTGTGATGTATGGAACCTTTTATTAAGAATAGAAAGCGAAATTTGGCCGTTATTAAAAAATTGTATTATTATTGTTAGGAAAAATAATGTTAAAATTATTGAATCGAAACATTTTGCCACCATGCTTTGTTATATTTGCTTGTATTTTACAATGGTTTTTCAGCTACGAGTTAAATAGACCTTTAAATGGTATGACGGCGAGCCAATGGAAACTATTACTAGAAAAATAAAAGTAATCATAATTATTATTAAACTTCTAGTTTCTTCTCTCACCTACTACTAGTCTTTAACAAAAATCTAATTGGGTGTCTACTATATACAGATGTAGGATTTTAATTAATATTATTTAGTTATTATCCTCAACCTGTATATTCCTAAAAACCCTATTTTTCAAAGTTTCTAGGAATACTTACTGTTCCTGGCCAATTGGACTTGCAAAAATTTCCAATTATATTCAAAATTATTTAATGGAAGTTGGTGCAAAAATTCAATTCTTGTTTTCTTTTCTTTTTCCCACTATTCATGATATATTATAAAACAACTAGAAGCATGCATGTCTCAAAAAATTTTTTATCTACATGCAACAATAGAAGAGAAGAAAATAGAATACAGTACAGAATATTGCATAAAGATTATTTGAAAACTGTGTATCAGACACAAACACTGTTACAGATACTGACACAAAAAGTGCGAATTTTCTGAAATTATTTCGATTATATTTACATAATATTATTAGTTAAAATTTTGACGTATTTTGATGTGTAGGATTGTAAAAAGCGAGATTTATTCCACATACGAATCTATGTATTTTGGAACTGGACCGAAAAAAATTGCCTCTAGAAGCCTAAAAACGCAAATATTATTATAAGGCATGTTCAGTCTGAAATTTTCCTCTCAAGCCAAAGGGTCCAGCTCCAAATGCTTTTTGAATTTAAATTATAAAAACATATAGGAGTAAATTGGTATAACTCGTATTAGAAACGTTTCTTAATTTAAATAAATAAAGTCAAAAATTGATATAAATAGAGACTGACCTGGATAACGGGATTCTCGCCTGGTCGATAGACCACATTATGTAATGGCCGTTTCCTTCCAACATAATTCACACATACAAATTCTAATAATGATGCATAAATGAAGCACATACATACACCATCCCAGACATTCATTGCTGTTAAATTGGAAACAACAGGTAATGTCGAACGGAAACCGTTCGATGTTGTGAAGAAATTGAGCATTGTTGTTACACCTATTTCAAGAAAATAAATTATCTGTAAAACAGTAACAAATTGGTAAAAATTGAAATTTACCTATCATAACACGTGCCGGAACGGCATTCCATTCTAACCAAAACGTTATAAATGATGATGTCACCAGGATGATTCCTGGTATGAATACTGTTGTAAAATAGAATGCTCGATCTCTGGTGAAAATTAAGTCAACCCTCAGACAACTGTAGTTTCCTTAAAGAATTCCAAAAATATTTTATCGTTACATAGAAATAACAAGATTTGTTTGTTGGGGCTGTCAACAACCGGTTCGCTTATATTTTAATAATTTCCATTAATTGTCATTAATTTACGAGAAAGCTTTATGAGATTACTTATCATCCTTTTTGTTGTTTCTTGTATATTTGTGTTTATTGGACAAAATATAAATTATCCTGAAATATAATCCACAAGTCTACTATATTGTAGATTGGTGTTAATACCCTAAAATCATTTTTGATAGACTTGATTATTTTTTCTATCCATGGAACATCTTCACGTCCTAACATATTTACTTTACTTGAAGATATATGGAAGCTCTAAGTAATGAAAACAGAATAAAAGCTTGAAAATGCGTTGTAATTTTTGTTGACTTCTGTTTGTTATCAAACAACGAAATCACATTTTGTGGTAAAATTTAGTATTCTTTGTTTGTTAACTCGACAGTATGATCAAGAGCAGTGGTTCCTGAAGTACGGCTCACGGGCCATTTGTGGTCTCTTCTGTGCGGCCCACAAATAAATTATAAATATACAGTGCGATCTATAAAATTGATGGTCAAGTGGATGATGTAAGAAACGTATGTCTACACTTGATCGTTTGTTACTAATCTGTCATATTAAGTTAGGTTATTGTTAATGACGTGTGTGCCTGAAAAATGCAAACTAAATTGATTGACAGTGCAGTAGAGCCTGTATAGATGGCGTCACTGCAGTAAGCAGCCGAACTATTATGCACGCAAGAACATACGTTTGTCATGGCACATTTTGACCACAAATTTTACAGATCGCACTGTATATAAACACCAATAGTTCTGTTTGACAAAATAAGCTTTCGCATGCTCTCGCCGTGATTAGTTAATGTGGCCCACCACGTTTCTGTTATGGTACTTCAACAAAAAACTCTGCTCTAAAATATCAGAACTAATCTAGTACATGAGTTGTGTACATTTATGTACTTAACAGAATTTCATTTATTGTTAGTAAAATTTATTTGACAATCTAATAATAGATATAACAAACTGTTTTGTGTATCACTTTTGGAACAAAGCTACAAGCAACTCAATTTCATTATCAAATAGTTTCTATCTATAATATACGAAGTTATAACTAGAATATCTGCTAAATACATAATTGATAATAAAGTGAGTTAATGTAGACGATAAGAATAGAACAATAAAGACAGAGAGAGACAGAAACAGAGACCAAAAACAATAGTATAAGAAACTTATATGACAGAAATTATCATGCAATTCATACAGACAACTAATACAACAGATTCCTGTTAATCTGACTACTTAGTAATTCGAAGGCTCGTTAATCCGATGCGTATAGACAAAACCAGCGTTTTTCAAGAATTGTAATTTCCTTGTCTTTCTCAACAAACAGAAGCGAAAAGAGAATAAATAATAGTGTCGGATAAATTCAATAGTTCGGGCACACGCTAACATTAGTTCGGATTAACGGGAGTATATTGTAATAAGTAATAGAATAAGAAACTCACCACGCCAGCTAGATTTTAGTGTACACTGTAATGTTTTATTTTCAATTAAATATGCATTTAATGTTGTTAAACTTGGTGATTTTCTTAATACATCTTCATCATTCTTCCATACATATTTAATTGCAGTCATTTCATAAGATACTGAAACGATTAGATTTTTTCAAAGTGAGTCCTGAAAAACCAAAAAAAAAACAACAGAACAACTTACTGCTTTCCATTGCAAATGAACATTCCGGATCATCGAATGGAAAAATATTTAAATGTCCTTGACAGGATAAAATGAGGTGTCGTCTATAAAACGAAATTAAAAAAAAATATTTATTTTTTTAATTTAACAACAAGATTTACCTCATGAGATAATTGACACTACCATTACGATAAATTCTTAATGAGAAATGTACAGGTATTAGTGGATCCTTAAAATCACCATGCATAATAAAATACGTATCCGGTAACCAGATATCGTTGTGATGATGGATTGCATTGAGGAAATCATATCGACTTTGATTTGAATATCTTAAACGTGGGTCGTACCATTGTTGTTGTAAAAGGAATTCGACTTCGTATTTCTGAAACAACAAACAACAATAACAAGTATCAAAGATATTGAGGGGGAATATCATCAAATAGAAACTTTGAATATAATAGGAAATAGTAGACGCCAAAATTTTATCAATAATAAGAATCAAAACCACACCACTAGCTTCAAGTTACATTGTTTTATAATATAATTGTATTGAAATTTTAGTTATAAAGCAATTTAGAATGAAGTCAGTAATTTATTTTCCAATGAATATCGGGCTTTTATATTTAAAATAAATATTTCTAGGATGTATTGAAAATTGTAAAGCCTCGAGGTTTGCCAAATTTTCCACAAAATTTACTGTTAAAACTGACAAAATATGTAGAGGTATATTCAAATAAAAGTGTGGTCTTGAGGATACGATTCCCTTTCCATCATTTGCATTACATAGTTGCACTACTCTTTACAATTGTCGTACTTTCATCTCACTTCGATTTATTTGTCAAAGATTGCCAATATCTGTAATTTCTTTTACTGTCATGCTCTTCAAGCAGACCACACTTTTATTTGAATATTGCTGTACATAAAACGTTAATCTTTATTCGATTGTAATATGTGATTTTACATTTTATTGATGATATGTCACGCCTCTATATTTAATTGCATATTAAACATTTATCAGATTTTTGTGGTATGATTATAAATTACAAACGGATTTCGATTTTATGTCTGTTAAGATTAACAGAATATTTGTGATAAAATCATTGAAGCGTCCTGCATAAAATTATCGAATACACGACTAGGTGTGTCCGTTTGAAAAATACCGAAAAAAATTACTTTAATGTATTGTAACGTGACCACTACTACCTACGAACTTTTTAATGCAAACAATTATAAGCCGAATTTTCCCCCAGAGAAAGTTGTAATAACTAGCCGCGGTCTCTCCCAATCTAAATCTTTTACTTTAATTTGATTGCTTTATAAACCATTATATAAAAGCTTTGACTTTTGTTCTTGTAATTATTAATAGCTAATCTTGTGCTACGAGACTCTTGCGTACAGAATATCTAGCAATTTTTTCCACCTTTTTCGATCGAAAAATCACGTTAGGATTTAGAACGGTCTAAATCCGATCCAGTGGATTCTCCTGTGGGCAGAATACTATGCAAAAATCTAATTTACATAGAGTTAAATGTAGTCTGAAAGAACTTGGCGTCTGTTGAGAGTATTTTATGAAAAGCCAATTCAATACGGCTTCTGGACTTGATCCGTTATACCTATTGTTGTTGGAAATTGTGAATCTCGAATAAGTCGATTATAGAACCGAAAAAATTTCTGTTAGAGTTTCCCACGTACAGTTCTAGTAATCTTTGATTTGTAAATTGGAGTATTTCTAAAGATTGTGCTTACCAAACTAGATTCATCTGGTGATGCCAAACTGAGCAATAAAACGCTAACATTAACAGTGAGTGTTCCTGTAAAAGAGGAAAAAATTAAAAATTAGTAAAAAAAATTTACAATATTTTAAAATAAAACATTTATTTTTCAATATATTGTTTTTGAAATATGCTTGAACAACAGTAACGACTATACGATATCAATATAAATTCAATCCATTTTCTAAAAGTTTCCAGGATAACACAACATGCTACAAAAATTTATGGGAAATTGCATGATTTCGTTCTTCTTCTAAACACTGAAACTTCTTTTCATAGGATATACTGAGGTGCTATATTAGAGATAATAAAGGGAAAGCATATATATATAACAATAAAGGAACTAATCTAGTCAAAAACCAGGTGGTATTTTGTGCATGTGTTGGTGTAGTATGTGGACCATGCACGAAAATATTTATTGGCAACATGCAGAGAATGTTTCGTGATGTGCACAATACATGTTTGCCAAAGTTCTGATAGATTGTAAACTAAATTTAGAAATTCTTATTTATTGTATATGTATGTATGTAATGAAATTAATTAAATTTTAATATATAATTTCGAAAATCGACATAGCCTAAAAAATGATAGATAGATACTCAAACAATTACCCAGAATAAAATATAATTGAATACAAATATTGGGATACTTGTGAGTGCCTTTGTAAATAAGGCATTGTGTTCATTTTATCGATAATATATATTAATATATATCTACGATTATGTTATGATAATAACGCTAATGCTAGAACCTTGAACTATTTTTCTAATAATATTGTTCTTACTCTAGATAGAAACGAATAATAATAAATTATGCAAATATTTCGATTTATTTAGAATCTTATTCAAATATAATTAGTTTTAAAGGATCGATAGTCAGTTATTGAAAGGACATCATTGTATATTACAGTGTCGGCTCGAGAAGTTTCAGAGCCCTGTTCAAAAACTACTCTTGCGCCCGGCTGAAAATTTACTTTTGTGCCCTCCTGCCAAAAAAAACCGAAGGCAATTTCAAAATTTTGTGCCCTGTGCGGTCGCACAACTCGATCGTACCTTGAGCCGGCCCTGGGATATTATATATTGAAACATCATTTTTCTTGAATCATGTCAGAATTACTTGAAATCATTTCCATTTACCTAATTACATAATAATTGAGAAATTATACCTCAAAACTTGATAGCTACTATATTAAATATTTCATTGTAATTACGAACAACTGCTTTTGCATTTTTAATCCGATTTTCAAGGAATTCCTATTAAATTTTCATAATAACCAGTTCTTATCGTTGAACTGATAAAGATAAACACCTAAATGTTCTTATCATTTGTGTATTTTAGAACATTGGGTATGTTCAGCGAGGTTAAGCGCTTAGAACGGCTGCCAACAGTTGAAAAAGCCATTGTCTGGACGCCAGTGCTACATTTGCACTGACGCTTAGCAACTTTACTAAGTGGTCGACACATTATTCAATTTATCTAACGATAAGTTGAAAATGAAGGTGCTATTGTTACGTTTCTCCGCGCACTCGCACAGGGACCCAATCGGACAAATCGAACCACCCGATTGTGACGTGTGTGGCAAAATCGCCTCACGATAAATTGAATTCAACTTCCTATTCAATTAGTTGTCAAACTTATCGTTCGATAAATTGAGTAATGTGTGGGCCCCCTAACATAAGTTTTAACATATCGTCAGCTGTGTAGTTCAGCGAAGATAAAACAGTTGCAAGTAAGCAACACAACGGGCTGTTGTCTGAACGTACAACCATTGTGAGCACTTGGCCTCGCTGAGCATACCCATTGTTGTGGTTCATTTTCGCGCTTGCAAAATATAAAAAATGCAAATTACTGGTGAAAATGATCAGAAACGGCACTAAATAAGGTTATGATTGAGAACCTCGATAAGTTTCTTTAACAGAAATGGATGTCTGAAAATGTGTTAAGAAAATCGAAGAAAAGAAATTGAAATCGTTAAATAATAAATGAAGAAAAACCACCAGAGCCGTGTGGATAGAGTGAATTTAAGCAGTCGTAAAACAAAATGTATTCTTCCCGTTGATATATTCTCTAGTATGCCGTGAAATATTTGTGTTTCCGTGGTTTATTCTGGATTTGTAAGCGGTTTATTAGCAAAAAAAAACAACTTAAAGAATCATAAATCAGAGACAAAAAAAAACAGAATAGGAGAAATATAATAGAAAGAAAGAAATAATTTTTGTGTGTAAATCTTTTGATATAAAACTCTAAACGATGATGATAAAACAATCAACGGACCGCGTTGTTTACTTGTAGTAATGGTGCTCTGATAGTCAGCATCTTCTGGTGATTTCAGGCCACAACAGAAGTCTGCATCTGGAACAGCAAATAGGAGAAAAGACCTAATGAAGATCAAAATTGACCGATAGGACGTTTTCCAAGAAAATTTTGACGCATAAGAAAATTCATATTTATGAAAAAAAAGTGATCTACCATTATTGTACTGGAACAAGGTGCAATCAAGAATATAGCTGCATATACAGGATGAAACTGTACAATTTTTAAGTATTTTCGGTTGTACATCCTGTATAAGCGTCTCAAAAAAGCTCAATGAACCTGGATATACGAAAAGATTGTGGTTTACTACGTGCAAATGAAATAAATTATGAAATATGGATTTTTTGTGTTGTTTTAAATTACATCTCTCACCTTGGACTGGAGGCAGTAGCCTCTTATCATAACGAGTCGCTTTTAGTAAATTATCTAGAATTTCTTTATCAGACTTGCCCTCCTCAAAGCTGTAATAATTTAAAATAGATCAAATTCATGATGGAAAAAAAAGAGCGTGTTGATTGAGTTTTGTTGATAACACTTACATTTCAGAGGACAGGCCCAATGTTTGCCTTGTCACAAGTAAAATAGCAGCGGCGCGAACTAGCATCCAAGGCTGACCCATATTAGGACATCTGTAAAAAGGACTAAAATTATTAAAACCAAACATAGTAAACGTGTCCTGAAATTGTATTTAGAAATTGTAAAAATCAATTCAAATCTAGTTTATGAACTGAACAAAACTGAATTTCGTGATTTAGAGTTTTATGACAATCAGAATTGGTGCAATTTTAGTAACTAACTGACTTGCAAGTTATTGCTTGATTTGGAAATTGTGCCATTTCTCAATTTTTGCTGATGTTAAATTACTACTTTTGATTATATGTGAGAATAATTCCCAATCAACGACAATTTCCTTAATTACTATTTGGTGTGATCAAAGCTATCTGTATCAAGCAAAAATGACGATAATTTGCAATAACGAGACTAGCAACTTGTACAAAAACTTCACTGTTAAATGTTCTATTGAACTTCGAAAATTGTCGTTGCAGACACGCAATTAAAAATACGTGATCTTATCTATAAAATTTTGATCTTGACTTGCTTATTAAGTCAACGGTCAAGTATCTATTTTTTTTTGTCCGACAATTAAATAGAATCATACATTTTTATCCAGTCTCGATATTGTGTCCTCAAGAACGTATTTTAAGTGGAATTTTGGAGATGAAGCTTCACAGAGCATCGGAGTATAAACGTAATCTCTGTCAGGTCCACATTTTTTCAAATCCTACACAATTATAAATGTATGCAATTTTAAAATTTCAAACAAACATATATCTAATAATATCTAAATATAGACGATTGTAATTGCAAGTTTATTTGAACTTTCAAACATAAAATATCTTTATTATAGTGTTTGGACTATTTTTAACATTTTGAAATTTCAGAAATGTGAGATAATAAAAAGTCATATTTTATAAAAACTATAATAGAGCGCAGAGCGGGACTAGCTTACTTTGGCCCGGGGGAATTTATAAAAAAGAAGATATTATTTCAGTTGATGCTCAGAAAAACACTTTAGGAGATTATCGGTGGCCCCTCAAAGGCAATTTGGCCCCCAAAAACCCATTGGCCCCGAGGGAAATCTCTTCAAATCCCCCTGTCCACTCCAGTCCTGATAGAGCGTAAAAACATAGTATATTGGACTAGAAGTTCCATAAGGTACGATTTTGTCGCACGCGTTTGGAAAACGAACCGCCAAGCGACGAGTTTTCTAAAGGACAAACGCGACAACAGCTTTATGGAACGAGTTATACTAGTTTGTTCTTTTGCCCTTTTTATGCTTTTTAAAATTAAAGAGTTTCGATACAAGAATTTCCATTATTACCGATCATTCCGCACTTTTGTAGAAAACATGCAACACTCGTGAGGAAAGGGCCATTGCAAAACTTGCATGATTGAAGTCTTTTGTGCTCCAGCTTTCTTACTCGTCTTACAATGAAGCCTTTCCGTGTCATATTTTTATGCACGAACAAGTCGTCTTTGGGTACTAATAAAACGCGCCACTGAGATTATTTGGTTCAGTGTCACCAATATTAGAAAATTAAATTTTCTGTATCAAAACAGACGCTGTTTTAAAACAGAGATCTCTTGCATTATGACTCCATTATAAAGCCAAAATAGAAAAAAAAACATTTTCTTTATAAAAAATTCCTTTGATCAAAGACTTGCAACATATACTACATCGATTTTCTTTTCAACATACCGTTGAATGAATTAATTCTGGTTGACATTCAAAAAGACCACATCATATAGGTCAAAGCTCGACTAGTTTTCAATCACGAAAATTGTATTTTCATAAAAAAAAGATCGAAAAATATATCATATTTTAAGAAATTTCAATTAATTTGTCATCAAATTACTGATTGGTACTTGATCGATAGTATCCTACGGTATGTTTACTTACGTTAAGTAAAATGGTAACAAGTATTATGCTAATGAAATAAAGTAATTTTGAAAGTACATGGAAAGTGATACCAAGAAAAGTCGTTTCTCTTGTTTATTATTATTATTATTGTATTCGTTGACTTTAAGAAAAGTTTCAGGTCCTTTGTGTACAATAACTGATTTAATATTCACGCGAATAAGTTAGGGAGACACTCAAGAGATCTAAACAATATTTCAAGTTATTACTTAAGTTATATTGTTAGTTAAAGTTGTTTTATCTTTAAATTTCCAATTCAATTTAAAATGTTATTACTGGAATGTTTAGACGATTTCAACAATAACGAACGTGTACTCTCCAATTGGATTTAGATTGTAAAATAACTCAATCTGAAGTTTTAATTTTAAATGTCGACTATATTATTAAACAAAATGTAAAACCGGGAACTTTACAGACTTTCTGGTATTAACATTTCAGTAATTGAATTTATTATTAAACAGAGTTTTTGTACAACTCGGTCAGAACAAAGAACTGAATTTGATTAGCATTTTATAAACTTCAAAATTAATAGATAATCTTTGAAATTAAAGGATGAAGATTCTGGAACGTAGTTTCAACCAGAATTCATATTGCTGGAGTCAAGAAATTGTAATCTTAAGTTTTTTTATTGGCCTCTTTACTGATATCTAACTCTCGTCTTGGTCTAGATTATGATTAGTTGCTCGGAATTTTAGCACACCATGAAAATCCCTCGAGTTTTAGTTTGAGTTTTCTGATAGTAGTGAATATGTGTTGGCTTGGTTTAACTAGCAACCAAGTTATTGTGGATCTCTGCCCCATAGCGGCGGCGGCGGTAGTGTAGTCGCGACGTCGACCTGATCAATATTGTGCTGCGGAACACCACATGTCTGCATAGACAACATTGTTAACACAAAATTTTTTCTAAACAACAACAAAAAAGAAAACAACCACAAAAGATATGACCATGAAAAAAAACGTACATTTAGGGTAATTTTTTGTTATGTCATCTGAACTACTACTCATCATAAACAGTAACAACAGGCACGAAAAGCTAACAAAAAAAAAACAGAGAGAATAAAAGTTGAGTCTCCTGGTGGAATTTTCAAACAAAACTTGATCCTTTACAGCAATTTTTCATTGGACTCTTGACGAATAGACAGACATGAATAAATCATCTATAAATTAGAATACCAAATAAGGAAAGGAAAAAAAATACTACGAAAAATAAATCTGGCACATAAATAAATCGTTAAAAATAGTTGTTTGGAAATATTTATGATTATCTCGCTTATAATTTTATACAATAGAGTTGAAGTTCATGATGTAGAACAATATAATGAACTAACTTTACAATAAAAAATATCTGTGAATAGAGAAACTTATTCAACAAGATTCCCATCTAAAAATTTGTACGCATGGTGAATAGACTATTAGCTGTGTTTAGATTATTATCAATTTCAATTGGAATAATAATTTATTTCATATTAAATTGGGCGCAGCTAGTTTGCCCGGCGCCTCCACCATATTTACAGTCACCAGTAGAGTGCACATACACGGCTAGATTTTTCTCTACTAACTTCCCCTCTCTTTCTAAAAAAAAAAGAAAAAACAATTTTCTTCTTTATTTTTATGGAAAATTTGTTTAATTAATTCTATGAAAATCTGTAAAATTCGTAAATATTTTCTTTTATATTAATCCTGCTTGCAACAAAATTGCTTGTTGTCGTGTATAACCTTCATCAAATATTATTTTATTATCTTAACCATTATAATTTAATTACGTTTTATTAAATTGCACGTATTATTCCAATTATTATAATTATTGTTATTACCTTCCCAGAAAGACGATGGTGCTGAGTACAATGAGCTCAGCCCACGTGAATGGATCCCTCCAACATCTCACTCAGCCTGTCCCAAGAGTTCAACTTTCTGTAGTCCATTAAATAGGACCAGTACCATAAACCCTGAAAATTATATACAATTTTAATTAAACAACAACTAAAGGGCAACCAAGTTACTTTATGTTCTACATTTACTACATATGTACATGTTTATTACGAAGAAATCGTGCGAATTTCAGAAAAAACAGATAATATGGATTGTGTATTGATAGATTTGTATTCGAGTTTGAACTGTAGAATGTACATCATAGGAGTTTCTTTTTTGATAATTGAAGGTCTCATTATTATTCTGATAAAGTAGATCAGAGAGCGACACGATGTTAATTTTAGTTTTACACCATCACTGTTATTATCATTCACTCCCCATTCTTGTCAGACATTTTGAATATTTAATTGTCAGACTAGTTTAAGTGTGTCAAATAATATTTTCCCATTCGTTATAATTAAAGGGCGGATCCACTATTTTTTTAAATCTGTCGAATACCGCCTACGGTGCAGTATGAGTGAAGACAGTAATTTCAATCCATCCAACCAAACAAATATTGACAATAATGTCATGCAGAATTGCACCAATAGTAAAAAGTGTGATACTTATCGTTAGATAGAAAATGCATGTGCCGCTCTATAGTTACCGTTAACGATCAGTATAGTGACCTTGAGCGCAATGTCCGCCCTTTGGTTATAATACAAACGATAAATTTAGAAAAGTTTAATTTGAAAATTGAAAAAAATAACATTAAAATATTACTACCGTAGTTTGTGGGTGTTTCTTCTTATTGATCGATTGTTAGTTTTAGATTTATTTTTCTTGATCGACTGCCAAAACAGGTGAATAGCTCATAATTTTCAAGTCAATTTTAATGTCAACAGTGCAAGGTTTATTTAAAAAATTAATGCAGTTTTCCTTTTGTTTAATAATCCGCATTGACGACAATTTATCATTACCACTACATCTGTATTATATGATATATTTATATACAATGTATGTTATATTTCCTCGAGTGTGACTCTATAGAGAAATGAGATTAACATAAAGTTAACACCATCAATTATAATGTTGTAAAGTTAATAATAATTAATCAAATGTCGCATTTTCTATGAATACGAGAAAATGATGGAACTAATCTTTTATTTACTCGTATCTACTATCAGACAGTGACACAAAAGAAAATTCAAGGCTACCAAATTATATAGCTTGAAGCCTTAAACTTATTTATGGAGAATATAAAAAAATATGTATGTAGGTATATATCAGGATCATCATCAGTTTTTGTTTGTTACTAATGAAAGACTTATGAAAGAAAGTTCTGTAATCACCACATATATGCGTATAAAACAGACTCTATAGTGCTGTTGAGACTTTTTGATCTTTTTTTTTAGCTGCAGTACAAGAAAATGAAAGAGTGAAAAGAAAAGATATATACTATACTGTAATTTTGTGCTTGTGAATAAAACGAGACAATCACCGTAACATAAGCTTCAGTTTCGCTTTAATTATCTGTAAACAGAGTTGGTTGGTTGGTTCATATACGTACACATGGAAAAGAGCTTTTTAAAAATTCACATTTAAATATTCAAACGGGGAGTATAAAAGATTAATGAAAGTTTCCAGACTAGGCACGTTAACATTTGATTACACACAGAAATTATTTATGACGTACAGTAAGATCTTAACTTGAATTATTATTGTGGTAGTTAGACGCTTCTAGAAGACGCGCCAAAATCTTTCCAGATTTCCAATTAGGAATACTATTTTGTTAAAAATAAAATTGAACTTGGTATTGAATTCTACGAACATTATCTTCACAGAGCTTTTGTATAATAGTCTGTACCTTTCCTGGACTACGTTTCACAAGTATATAAAAAAAAAAACGTAAACAAGCCGATCTATATGTTCACACTACCTACATTTATTCATGAATTTACTTAGACTTTCGAATCCAATGTTGAGAACTGAACAATTAACAAACTTCACTCATTCTCTCTAGCCCAGTTTTAACGATATCTTTATGTTAATTTTATATGTATAAGTATGAAGGATAGGAGAATATTACGTTGAATTTTCCAAGAATGACAATAATAATAATAACAACAACAATAATAACAACACAAAATAAATGGTACAATGTTAATTAAGATTTTGAAACAAGCACAATTTTTCCGGACTTTCATGAGTGTACGAACACTTATTGTTCGGCCTTCCCAGTTTCCTTTCAGTGCCGGCTCAGTATTTGATTTTGTAGGACAATTGTCCTGGGTCTCATATTTGAAGGTGCCGCACACTTCCGGGATACATGTATTTTAAAATTTAATGACCAAAAAACACGTACTGGGTGTCGCGAAGCTTGTCTATTAACTTTGATTCAAAACATATACTGAAAGTAACCTTATGTTCATATAGGGCAAGGGCAGTTGCAAGGGAAGTAGCAGTGCGCAGTGCATGAGTTCGCTTACGGTGGCCGTTCACATAGACCGTGTAATAGCTGCCGTTCTGTAACTTTTTTTTCAATAAGTGAGATCTGTCTCTTGATTAGGTAAAAGATAGCTTTCCATTTTATATAATAAATAGGCAGAAAAATTCCCTTAAGTCCAATTTGCGTCAATTTACTACCAATCTTCCGATCATTTATATTAGCTACGCATTCAGTTATTTTGGTCGATTAAAATAAAATTAGGATAATTATGAATCCTTAATCGAGTTGAATATTTAGACATAGTTTGAGATAATTCGTTAGTCACATTAAGTTGAATTTTCCAAGAACGACAACAATAATAACAACAACGACAGCAATAACAACGCAAAATAAATACTATTAATTAACAAGACTTTGACACAAACACAATTTATTTAAGCTACCATTAAAACATAGGGTAAAAATAATAAATAAATAAAGTAAATTTTGAAGCAACGTTTAGAGTTCATGTTAAACGGTGTTTGATGTTCAGTTTCATCCCTGAAATACGATTTATCTTCTGATAGGTTAAAAGCTACTTTTCCATTTTATAAATAGATAGAAAGATACCGTAGATTTGCATCAATTTGCCAACAATTTTCCGATCATTATTATCCAGCCAGTTATTTTGATTCACTAGAATCGAAATGAATATTTAGACGCAGTTGAGACAATTTATTAGTCATCTAGTTTTATAGTTGTATGCATTTAAAGTTCATTGCCAAAATATTTAAGATTTTATGCCAACATAAACAAATCGAAGAATAAGCAAAAAGTAACCTTTGGTTTATTATCATCAATTCACTTGTATTTGATTCAATTATCAATTTTTCAAAGTTGACATTTGTTACTGGCAAAGTATGAATAAGAAAATATTCGAAGAATGTAGACGAACAATGGAAATCCGCATGTTTAGAATAGTTCGTGTTTTTTTTACTTCTTGATATTTTTGGTACCAAAAAACTGAAATATGTACTTATTGTCAGTTATTTTTCAAAGCTGTTGAACACACTGCCATGTTTCATTTTGCCAGTAGTTGTTGAAGTAAACACTGATTAACTAGAATCAACTTCAAGCTACCAACTTTGTAAAAGGTCGATTAAAAGTTGGCTGATTTTGCGTCAGTGCAACATTTAAATTAAGGTATTTTTGTATCTTTGCACTTCTATATTAAAATAATAAAAAAAACTACAAAGTATCAAAATATGATGCTTTTGTGTAAGATGTTCAAAGAATTTAATGCTTGTTGGCATGTAAAAATTAGTAGAGGCTTTAATCAAGTTCACCTTTAGTTGAGACAAATCGATCGTTCTATGTGGTGTGCTCAAGTTAATGACCAGTAGTAACGTGGTTTTGGTGGTGGCTTCAGTATTTGTATAAAATACGTAAAATGAGCAATTCGACAACCAATCGATACGACTTTTTGCTTGGTGAGAGTAGAGGTGAATAGTATAGGGGGTTGGAAAAAGTTTTGTTGAATTCACGTGTGAATCCTACATTAAATAAAAACACCAAAAAGTTGTATAAATTTTATGTTTGGAACACATTTATTTTGTTATACATATTTTTAAAAATCACTATTTTACGACTTTAAAAAATATTATTATAATATGAACTGTTTTGCGTGACCGTATAGTATTAAGAATTAGTGAGACAACAATTTTGGATCTTATCAGTCAAGGGTTTGGTCTGAATATATAGATATTCGGATAATATCAGTATAAAACCAGTTAAATTTATAGGAAATCTGTCTCTAAATTACACCTATATATTCGGATTAGGAATTATAACTAGATCCGTGATAGGTACAAGAAGTTGCTCAAGGTTGGACATTTCATTGGATTTAGTGGAAATTGGTAAAACCACTGGAATCGTCAATTACTATACAGGGTTTCATATTTAAAATTAAACAGCCCTTAAGCAATTTCACTGGAAAGGTTCATTGTCTGATATGAATGACGTTATTAATTAATAAACATGTAGCATGCGTATGTGGATTAATTGTGGATATAGAATTTATTATTAACAAAACAATTATAGTGATTACAATGTTAGTTATTTTTAGCAAAATTTAATTGATAATATACAATATGAATGAAGGAAATCCCACATATTTCACATTTACAGGTTTATTATAAGAAACTAAATATAATACAAGTCAATTATAAAAGCTTATTATCCTGAATTTAAAAATTCCCCAAATGATTTATTTACTCAAGGATTTCATCTGTGTTGTTCTGATGTTCCTTAAATTGAGCAAATCTTAAAAATAGCTGAATCATTCATAAGCCGCTTTTATATAAAAACCGTGTTTTCATACAATTATTGTCGGATGGATGTTTACCCGGCGCATCCACCAGATTTGCATCGCCAATTCTAATAATTTCTTGATAAAAAGACTCAAAAACACTTTTGAAACATGTTTTCCCGCATTTAGCTTATGAATAATTTGCACTTTTTTCAATAGCTTGGACAATCTGTATTTTTGTACTCAGATATTTCAAAAATTTGTAAGTTTTGCGGTTTTTTGATCGACAGGTCCGTGATAAATGAGTGATTTACGTTCAAAAGTCATTCTTGAATATCTTGTTACAGACTATATAATATAGATGGAGCATCTTTTCTAACTATAAGGGACATATGTTTCCTATTCGTGCTCGTTCTCAAGTTTAACGGAGAAAACGGTGGTTAAAGTTCTCCCTGCCAAATCGTATTTTTCCACACATATCTCCAAAACGACTTAATATTTTTTAGTGATTCAAATACTAAAAGGTAGAGGCTTTTAGGAACTATTATACGATAAGAACTAGTATACCACTTTTTTTCTGCTTGTGTACCCTTTTTTGCCCTATGGTTGAACCTACACGAATACAACTAAAAATTTGCATACAGGTTTTTGGAATTTTCCATATTTGCAACTATTGAGGGTTAAATGCCTTCAAGGTGATGTAACTTTAGGGTTGAAATGTGGCTAAACTCCTTCCTACTAAACTTTTTGTTTGTTGTTTATTTTAAACAATATTAAAGGCCCACTTTAACAATGTATCGATTACTACCTCTGTTGTCATCCCTTAAAAGATACGAGGGTGTGAATCAACTATCCCTACTTACGCCTGATACTTGGTAGTAACAATAATCTTCGAAAAAACAGTCCAAACCGTTTTGGAGTTATTGGGAAAGACTGATTTTGCAGGATGAACTTCAACCCCCATTATCTCCCTTAAACTTGAGAACGGGCACGAACGGAAAGATACGTACCCATTAGAATAAGATACTCTACCTATATACCGAAATTTATCAAAATCAGAGATTTCCTTCTTGGGTAGTTTAGTTGTGAGCTTGTTTGCCCGGCGCATCCACCAAATCTTCACCCACAATTCTAGCCTCTGTAATTATCAAAAACTTGAAGTTTCAAAAAATAGATTATATAGATTCTAACATGAATTATGGTTTGTTGGATGAAAAAATAGTGGAAGTTACCAACTATTGATAAACTATTAAGGAGCATTTTTAATAATTTAGAGGGCTATTTTTATCATATAGATATGTTACGCCTACAACCTAATGAAGAAATTCCCACATATTTTATATCGATACATTTATTATAGTAAATTAGGGGTAAATTATTGATCTATCAGGCTATCATCCTGAAATATATGTAATTCTAAAGGACCATTTATTTACTTAAGAATTGTGGGTTTGTTGTTCGTTGAATTGTTAAATTTTGACTTAACGACGCATCCACAAGGTTTTCACCTTCAGTTCTAATGTGTTTATTGACAAAAATTCCAAGCTTTGAATAAAAAGATAGTACAAATGACCAAATATTGATAAACTATTAAGGAACATTTTCTCCCTAATAATTTATAGGTCTATTTTTAAAATATGTTACACTTTTATTGGGGTCAAACCTGATTTTAAATGACAATAAACTACCAGTCGGTAAAGTTTATTATAAAATAAGTGTAACCGGAAACACACTTCTTGAGAACCGGTCTACTTAAATATTCATGAACGATTACTGAAAAAAAAACATTTCTCGTTTTAATTGTAAAGAATTCATAAAATCAGTTCAACATTTCTACACGTGGACTGAAATGTACTACATGTATAAATTTTACATAAAGATTCATGGATTTTTTCAGACGGAAATATTGAAATTTACATTGTAAATTTGCAGGAACATATTTATCTATGTTATATAGGCTTTGTTATATAAAAATAGAAATTTTTGACATAGAACAATGGAAGAAATTTCATTAAATAGTAAAAGGTGTTAAGACGGATCAAAAAGTCGTGATTAAAGCGAGCAAAAAGCTTTCTTTCAAATAGTAAATTTATACGTACATATCAAGGATATTATGTACATGTTAATGACAAACAATAAAGCGACAAAAGGGTGCAACTAAAGAACATGAAAGAATATTAATGGAGTCTTTCTATGGACGGTCATGTACTACAGAAAAAGTGCTACAGGAAAAAATCTGTAGTATTTTATCCATGAGAGGGAAAAAAAACCGGATAGAAAATAATGGATCGGTTCTAGTCATTTAAGTATTCAAGACAGTTTTTGGGTCAGCCTTTTTAACTTCTCTTCATTCCCAAATCTCTCTCTCTCTCTTTCACTACTAACCTATCAATTTAATCCGAAATAAACGAAATTATTCATCGAAGTTTTCTAAGTAGATTAATAAAATATTAGTATTTCGAATTGTCCTTGTAACCTGTTTCCAATAACTACTTGATTCAAAACAATAATGTCAGATAAGGATAATGAAAAAACAGGACTTTTCTAAAACTTGATATGTGGAAGATAGGGTAGTTATTACATTAAATTTAAATGCATTTATTCTATTTCGACTAATAATATTTATATTAACTTGTTTGTATACGTTTAGTTAGATAGAAATTGACATTCAAAATTGTTTATTTTATTACTAGACAAGCAATAAAGTCTTCAAAATATTCTGAATGAATATCGGCACGCAACTATGTCTAATTCATATAGTTGTGGTAGAATTTTTGTGAATATTAACTTATTGACTTATAAAAGTCAAATTACTGTAAGGTAGAACCCAACAATAGACAATTTTAATTGACAACCTTACCTCGGTCTTTCTTTTCTAAAAATGACCTGATGTAGTGAACAAACTCTTTTGTTGGGTCCTATAGCAGAGTAATTTGACTGTAGAAGTCAATATTCACAAAATTTCTAATACTGGTATACATTTTGTTCCTTTTAAGCTTCTACTTATATGAACCAATATCTACACATTAATATGTTTATAAGTTGAGTAATAGCCCAATTTTTATAAAAACACTACATTTATAGAAACAACGTACTTCTTGAATATAATTTGTCAAAATTCCTCAAATTTAAGGGGTCTAGGAGCCCAACGCAAAGTGTCGCCGTAGCGCGTGAATATTTTTAATGCAACCGCGATTTCGTTTCTTGTAACGGAACTTTGCAAAAAGTTGCCTAGAATGCAATTTTCTGAACTTTGCAAATCAAGATTTCCAAAAAAAACTAGTAGAGTTTTGGGAATGTGACAGGCTACTGACTTTGCAGCTTTACTTGCTCTATCAATTGGCATAAAATTCTTTCCATTTGATTCATTCTACAGACAGTTACCGCGAAGAAATGACAGGGACATTTTACTAAATTCCCAACACTGAGCCATTTTAGGAGTCTCTAATAGGCTCGTGACTTTTCAGTTTTCTTATTGTTAGTACAATTTATTGGTACATCGAGCGCTCTTTAAAATGCACGTTTTTGCGTTATGTCGGAAAAAAAGTCGAATTTTGGTGGATGCCCCGGGCGACCAAACTCCCAGTTGTAGGATAAACTTCAGTTATTCTCTTTTATTCTAGGAATTACTTAAAATCCAGTAACTTATTGGTGATTTTAAAGAGAATTTGGCCCATGTTAAAGGCTCTCTATTTTCATTAAAATTTCCAAACATTCCTACTATTTTTTTAATCGTTTTACTGCTGTTTTCTGTCGTTACTGTCATCGTATTGATTCGGATGATTTCCCAAATGGTTACTTTCAATAAATTCAACCCTTCTGTCAACCGTGTCAAATTCAATAAAACTCCTCTAAATATTGAAGACATATTCACAAATGAATTGTTGTCAGTAAAATCAATAGGATGAATATAGAGATAATAATAACAGGTAGAGGCAAAAAAACTAATTAAAAAATATTCGTTTGTTTATTTGTCTATTTTTAATTTGTTTTTTTTTTATGAATGAGCTTGGGGTGTATCAGTATTATTCGATCTAGTCAATAGTTAATAGCGACAACGAAAACAATGTAGAGACCACGTTAATTTTTGAATGATAGGTAATAAAAAAAGAGCAATGTAACTATTTTTACTTTCAAATCGATTCCAACAGTAAACGACAAATTGTAATGAAATACCTCATAATTATCATTTCCATGTAATAATATCCCAGTATATACATGGAATCTTTCATATTTACATAATCCAAACCCTATCATGTATTTTTCGTCCTTAATTAATTGTACTATATAACCATCAAGTATAAAAATAAGATGGGCCACAATACAACAACACCATCGATTTAATATAGTCGACTGTTGTGGTCACGCAAACCATCTAGAAATTCTGAATGCTTTTTTTACTTGTTCCATATACTACACGCACCCTTCTCCATATACAATACACACGCGTATTTAACTATTATATAGAAAACCACCCTCACAACCTTAACTAGACACAAATTATTTTCTATAATATACGCGATTTTGACCTACATACGACTAGAAATGATGCTTTCAACCCTGTGCCTTTTACTGACAAACATAAAAGTTGAGAACAGAAAAGCTTAGAAAGGTGTATGTGTAATTAAGCAAGGATTAACTATGTTTCCTTTCTTATCGTCAAGATGTTCTCTTTCCTTCTGTTCACAGTTGACGTATTTGTAAATGTCGTGATGAAAGAAATAACTGGCAAAAAATGGGGTGTCTAATATGAAAAAAAAAATTGTTCGTGGCTTTTGAAACATTAATGTTTTCAATGATGTAAATACAGAGAAAGGGTGAGAGAGGGTGACAAAAATTTTGTTTGAAGTGAATATTATACATGACGTGATGAGAATGTTTTTTTTTCATCGTAATACAGAGTGGCTATAACGAGTAATAGAAGAGAGGAAATTATGACAGATGATGTTGTGGCAGGGACTTTTAGCTTTTAACCAGGAATTGATAGGGTGAAAGATAAAATTATCGATAAATACATGTGTGCGTGTGTGTCTTGAAGAAGGTGGAAAAAAGTTTACTAGATATTTAACTCAAATTTCTCGGAAGCCAACAGTGAAATGAGAGTAAAAAGTAACTTTTTTTTTCAAATGATTTTTATCGATCTAACATAAATTATTGTTATTAAATACTAAATACAACCGGTTGACCTATTTATCATAAATGTTGCATAAAATTACATATTTTCACCCTATTTTCATTATTGTGGCGTTTATAGGTCCCATAATTTTCGTCATACATGAACTACACGTAATAAAAATTACTCTTTAAGGATTTAAATGAATTTTGTTTATACACAAATGTGACTTATAATTAGAAACTGAGGTGGAACTTTTGGAGTTCATTGTGTGAGATTTTCTAAAAGAAATCCCTTCATTTTGACAATGGTTCGACAAATTAAGTCGGGAGGAAGAACCTGAAATAACTAAATTAGGATTTTTATAAATGATTAATGTACCTATCTATCCCTTGTTAATGTAATTTTAGGGCCATTTTAGTTCAGAGACCTCCTATAAAGTCCTGAATTAGTTAAAACCTTGATAGGCTCATCTTGCCGTATATGACAGTAATTTGGAAATTATGTCTTTCAAAATTCTAAAATTTGATAATTCAATTATAATTATGGAATTAACGGTGTTACAGCCAGAAAGGCTAATTAAAAAATTATGGATTAGAGTAAGATTGTCGCATTTTTTTTACAAAAATTCAGCTGCAATTATTATAAATACGAATTCAACTATGAAAACACTTGATGTACCGGTTTCGGCTTGTGCCATCATCAGCAATTTATGACGGCGTAGCCGGTTCGGTAATCGTGATTTCTATGAACGCTCTGTTTCCATCAATTTTTTGCTATAATTTCTTGATAGATCTACCTATTATTTTGTAGCTTATTTTTAGATTTCCAGTGAATATTTTAGAACCCACCATGCTACAAACCTGATTGTTTTTATTTATACCACCAGTACCGTCTTATATTTCATTTTGTTTACACAATAAAATATTTAAAAGGATAACAACGAGAACGATTTGTAAATGTAGTGGAAAAACCAAATAAAGCTACATGACACCGTATAGATGCAACTGTTGTGAAAACTGTATAAAACGAATCATCCAAATATCGACCTACACAACTCGTAATCTCCAAGTCTAGACTCCAAGCAATTTTAACCATTGATCGCCAACTTTTGTGCCAAAAAATGTGGCGACACACTGACTAGAGTTTAAAGATGTTAATCAAACAAACAACAACAAAGAAGAAGTGTAGAGAATTAAGTTTCACGATAAAGTTCAATTTGGAAAAATCAACATACTTGACATGACAAGAGTTTTTCTCAATTATCTAAAATTTAAATAATGCATCAAAATTGTGTCATATATATGTCAAAATTTTAATCATAATGAGTCAAATTTTTTCAAAATTTAGAACCATAACTCGTCGCTTGTTTCCCAGACGGACAATTTCTACGGAATTGTCGGATAGTCAGCCAGAGGTATGAGGGCATTTTTTGTTTCTCTATTTGAAATACTGTAAGAGATAAATTTTCAAATATTTCACGAAAAGGACGATGGCCAACGATTTATTATCCATCGTGCCAATGTTGAGGATTACCAAAGTATTTTAGAATTGATGAAAAGTTCCTATTTTCCGGACGAACCAATTTGTAATTCGATTGGTTTCGATTTAAATCCAACAATGGAACATTTATTAAACGAATCGATGAGTCAAGGTTTAACGTTAATAGCTAAATGTAAATATAATGGCCATATAGTTGGTGGTTGTATTAATGAAACAACAACACAATGGGAATCGGATATGTTAGATTTAAAAGCTTGTGATACGACCTGTCCAAAAACTAGACAAATTTTACAGTTTTATGCTTATATTATGAGAACGGCCAATTTATGGAAAAATTATGATGTACAAAAGGTTTTTGAAGTATGTATTGACTTGATAGTAAATCAACGGATAATCGACAAATATATTTGGGGAAAATGTTACAGTCAAGTCATGTATTTGTACGAAAAGATCTACGTGGTAGAGGATTAGCTTCAAAATTGATTCAGGATTCGAGAATTCTAGCTGCCGATTGCGGATATACGGTTTATCGAGTTGATGCAACCGATTTTAGAACGTTCGTATATAAAACTACAAAACTTATTATTGTTACATATTTTTCCTTTATTTTTCAATTTCTTTGATGTTGTTTTTGTCTGTTTTAGATTTTCTTTTTGTATAAAAGAAATCGTCTTTTTCACTCCCTTCTATTTAATTTAGTAGTGTTTTATCATTATTGAATAGATGTTGTTCTTTTTTTCAGATCAAAAATTTGTCAGAAATTGAAATTGAAATTGATTCGTGAAATCTTCTATTGTTCCTTTGTAGATGCAAATATGGAACCAATTTTTCAACCCGTGCCACCAAATGAAGTCGTGTCAGTATTTGTTGATGATGAACCACAAAAGAATACACAAAAATTAAAACCCTCGTTATTTGAACAATAATTTCATGAAGTTCCCGCAAAAATTAGAAGATTCTTAAATACTTTAGTAACAAATAAACAACACTCTCAACTTTCTATCTTTATATTTTAGCAATAAGTTCATTTTAAAAATGGAAAAACCATTAATTTTAAAAGCAGATTCCAGTTTTTTTTTATTTTATAAATATTCGGTATTTTATTGGACAAGGTCTATCCCTTGTTCTATTTACCGACTATTTATTATATTTATTCATATATTTATTGATCTTTCAATGAAGAAGTTCTTCTACCATTTTGATCTTTTAGATATGGAATGTGACGGCTAGCAGAGCCGGACTGACTTACTTTGGCCCCGAGGGTGAGTTATAAGTAGAGTCCGGATCTGTCATTCTGTTTTATCTATCAAACAGTCCAGTTGTGTAGTCATTTTTATTATCATTTTTATTCAATTTATTTGATTTATAATTGTATTTTTCATCCCCGTATATGATGATAAGTCAATGGAGTAGTAACGGTGGGGACAGTAGTTTAAATCCATTCAACCAAACAAATATTGACAATGACATCGCGAGGTTATGTTATTTATTTATCATGTGGAACTCTAGCAATAGCGTTGACCACTATTTTTGAGAAATATGCACACAACTCGTTTTACATAAAACATGAATGTGCCGCTCTACAGTTACCCTTTGGCGTACCATATCCGGACTCTAACTATAAGTAAAGAAGACAACTCTTCACCTGACAATAGAAAAGGTGGCCCTCAAACGCTGGTTGACTCCCAAAAGCTCAATGGCTCCGGGGAAAATTTCCCTCTATCTTCCCTGTCCACTTCGGCACTGGCGGCAAAAATTGAGCAAAAAAAAAGAGAAATGATGTGAAGATTGTTGTTGGATAAAAGATAATGACCTGAAAATAGGTATTTAATGATAGCTGTTTATCAACCCGTCCCATTAAAATTCACAGTCGAATGTCGGAAGAAAAAAACAACAAATACAACGTAATGATACTGGTAATGACATCAAGCTTAACAGAGACTTTAACTTCAATACACGTCCTTGACCAGAATTCAAATTTAACAGCGCAAACTACCCTTATACATCTAAACAGAAGGATTTTCAGTAATTTGTCATCGAATTGCATAATTATGAATAAAAAAATTTCAGGACTTTACTAGTAAAAAAATGAAAGACACCTGTCAATACTAACGAAAATAAAGTAGACAAACTGTAACAATAATTGATTTTGATTTGATTGGTGATGGAAAAGTGTATCAAACATGATTTTTCATCACTTAGATGAACTTGATGACATAAATATGACGTCACTTTGTGTGTGTGTGTGTGTGTGTATATAAAACATAATAGTGAAAAGGATCGATTTTATGCCACACGTATTGATGTTTGTTGTCCTTCATAATTGACTAGCCGTATATATATTTATAATAAACTAGGATAGAAAAGTTATTTTAAGATATTAAACATCGAAAATATCTTAGTGTATCCAGAATTTATAGAAATGTAAGTTAATTCAGGAATCCGACTAAATTTTTTACAGTTCTATGAATGTATTCTTTAAGATTGAAATTTGCATTCTACAAACAAAAAATGATAAACGATTATATTTCTTCAGGTGTATAAAAATTTTATCAATGTCTAGTTGGATAAAGGAAAATACGAGTATCGACAGAGTGTTTGTCGACAGAATGGCGCCCGATTCCTATACACACCAAAAGCTTCTCTCTTTCATTTCCTTTCTTGGTTTTTCTTTCGATTACTCCGGTAATACAATAATCAATTCTAGAAACTTTCCTTCTTGTGATTATCTACTTGATGAGAAGAATTGAATATAAGAGTAGAAAATTTAATAAATCAAAATGAAGTGATTGAGGATAACAGAAGAATTTGTTCTAAGAAATATATGTATGTAATATCGTAAATGGATCTACCATTCTTGAGTCGTTTATAGCTGATCGTTAACATTACTACCCTCATGGACGTATACTGGTTGTTTAATTTTACAGATTAGTTTTAAATCCTCAAGTGGAAGATTTCCCGGAATATCCTTTGGAATATAAAAAATTATAAGATAAGGAATGTGATAACTGTTGGAGAAAACTATGGAGAACTTAAGAAACGAATGACAAGCGATACTACAATTTGGTCGAATACTGTAACTGTCCTGATTACTTTCATGACAAACGTACACAAAAGTTGCATTTCTCAGTTTGCAGAGACTGGTATTGTGAATCCTATCTTATCTATTATTGGGCGAGTTTTTCAAACTATAACTGAGTGGGAAAGAGACCGTCCACGCAGACTTGACGAGTTGGTAGAATACCGTTTAACTAACAAAATAGTCTTTGTGGACAATGACGATGACGTTATCCTGAATCATATCGATTCCTTTTTATACGTGTAATAGAATCAATTGTTTCGGTTCTCTAGTAATTTCTATTTGAAGTATGAGTCAAATTCCCAAATGTGGCTTTGGTTATAAATAGTGATTTGCAACTGTTAGTAATTGCAATTGCTAAGTTCTATTATAAGTAATTTCTCTTGTCTTATAAGACGATATTCGTAAATCAACCTCAGACAATATTTCGTGATGTAGACAAATACTAGCGTAATATATATTCACGATGGTGTGTGAATAAAATAAAATGTGTCAAATTTATGGGTCGTCAATATTTTGAGCAACAGTTCTAACTATAAAATCTCAAAATATCGTTGAGAATTCAAATGAAATTACAAACATAAAATTTCTTTCTCTGTAGTGACTTCAAAAATACAGCAATCTATCAGGGGCAGATTAATGAATGAAGCTTAAGCTCGGGGCCCCAGGCGCCTAGTTATAATAAAGTAGAATTTAGAAATATTGAGCAAAAACAAGGGCAACAGCATTTTTGGCAAGAGTGAACCAAGGAAGCTGACGATGTATTAGCTCAAGTATCAGTGATATTGGTAGAATGATGGTTTAAAAAAAAAAACAAATTGATCGAGTTGATTAAGTTTCAGGACCCTCTGAAGCTTAAACTTAAACGTAATACAATTTGTCTTTCTTTTGAGGGGCCCTTTACAAAACACAAACTTCAAGGCCCCTCAAAAAATTCAAGTTTCAGGGCCCCTAAATACCTAGATCCGCCACTGCAATCTATAATTAAGAGATTTTGAACGTGTATCAGTGTGGACTAAATATTGCCACAACAATAACATCTAGAAAGATCCTCTGTTTGGAAACTCAGCCAAAAACTATTTTCAATTTCAAGTTCAAGCCTACCTGTGTGTTTTTATATAATAACTGCCTTTTCTAGTAAAAAAAAAATTGGGAAATACTGTTTAAATTATAGGAAAATACAGCTTTTTCTATATAAAAATTGATAATTTCATTGTTTTAAATTAAAATATGAACTTGATATCTAACATGAAATATCGATTCTTTTCAGAAGTTACCTTAATCAATAAATTCAATGTAATTCTGTATGTATGTAGTTGGTTTCTAGGAAAAAACTTCCTTCTAGGGTTTCAAGGTGTAAGCTTTGTTAAAAAGAAAAACTAAAACTTTTCACTTCATTGATTAGAATTTCTTTAAATCAAACTCATTAGGTTGATTAGATTCGAGTCAGTCAATAATAAATAGACGGGGAAAACTTTAAGAAAATTATGAATTTATAACAATATTTTCTAGTCGATTCACAAAAAGTATCAAGAAAGGCAATTTTTCGTTTTTGACTTACCTTTTCATTTACGTCATCTATTAAAAATCAACATTTAGTTTAGAAAATTCTACACATTCGTTTCAATAAGAATTTTGTGCGTACACTCTGTTTCTTTCTTGATAAAAGCACGGCAACGATAATAATAATAACGTTATTTTCAACGTTTTTACCGGAAAAGCACTGAAGGAAAACTAGGAAACAACGTTCGAAAAGCACACATACAACAACATTACTCTATTCTGTTGGTTTGGTATTGGTTTAAGGACTCGGCGCGAGCGCACCTTGTTACAACAATTTTACAACTGATACACACAATATAAAATAAAATAAAAGCTAGATGATGAAAATAATTAAGCTATTTTTATTTTGTACCCTTTTGTTTTGCAATTCCTCATGGACAATTAAGAAATAAAACATATTTTATGGGAGGACAATAACAGAAATAATAACAACATTTGCTGGATTTATTAAGTTTGCGAATGTTATTACGGTGATGGATAAAAATATACTGAAATTAATTCAATTTTGAATAAAAGAAATTGTTTACACCTAGAACAGAAATAATTTGGTCTCACCAAGATTGAGTTAGTCGAGGTTAATGTCTGGAACTTGTCTGGATAATTTTTTATTTAATAAAATACTAGTCGTTGCTCTCCAATATTGATCCAATTCTTAATGAAAGTATACCAGATGTATGTATTTAAATAGTTATTTACTGATTGTGAGCAAATTCAGCGAAAAAAACGTTTTATAAAGCAATAATAACAGTAGGTACTCAAATTAAGGGCTCTTTAAATTTTAAAGATCAAATTAAAGCCGGAGCATATATAAAGCGTTCGGTACAGGTATAGGGGTTAAAATACGAGAGATGTTTCTAAAGTATCAGGAATTGCGTTGAAGTTCAAGCAACTAACGCTAATTGCTAGTGATGTGATCTATAAACACGTTCTAACATGTTTAGCTCGCATTACGTGTTAATGGTGTTTAGTAAAGTGTGATCGTTGAGCCGCTACGGATGCATTCCCAAGCTACTGATATTGGGCTGGGAATTTTGGCCAAGAGCCATCATGTTCTGCTTGTGGAAAAGGGTGTTGACCCTTCTGAAATTGTTCAATGGCGACTCAGCAGAATCTAAAAGTATTGTGTACTATTGGACTGCTCGACTTTAATCTGGAAGAACTCGTGTAGTGGACGCTCAAGAATTGCTGTTAAAGACACATACATCGCTGCTGCAAGGAAACCAATTCCGGAAGAATTTTGCACATTTAGGGCCATAGTTACTCTTGGCATATGTGGGTGGCCAGAGAGGAGCAGCCAAAGGAGACGCCAGAGTTGCAGGCACACGTGGAAATTGAGTAGTTGAGTAATTTGTTTCTTCAAGAATATCCACAAGTTCCTCGCAAAATGTACGTTACCTTATCCTAGGTTATCAAGAGTAATTGTAAGCCGAATAATTGCCCTTTTTGCAGATTACTCACCGACTGCAAAAGTGGCCGGATAGTCAGTAGTCGGAACATCTCTATTTAGAACACAATTCTCAGAAATTTGGGAACGTCCCTCGTATATATTCCTGATTATTCAACAAGTTGGTACTCTATTTTCATGATTATAATAGACATTAAACAATAAAAAAATAAGGGTTTCTGGCAACTGTATTTCTTTCAAACGTCGGACTTATTTTAAATAGAATTATAAGACTAGAAACAGTCTTGTACAGATTATCAGTTGGATTCAAACGCAACTCTACATCTTTATCTTTATCTTTAAGGAGTTTCTTGGCAGTTAAAATCAATTCCAACGAAATCCATATCTTAATCTTCATTTTCAGCTTCCCCCCGTCTCATTTACAGCTGACAAACTCGGCCAATAGTAGATAAGTTCACATAGTAAAGAACGGGGATATAAACTTGCGATAGGAACAAGGATAGATGTATGATTTAAATGTCCCGCTAAGAGTGAGGACGCTTGAATTGGAATTTCCTTATAGATATCCATAAAGAGTCAGAAGAAGATAAAGATGTAGAGTTGCGTTTGAATCCAACTGTATGAAACAAACGTGATCAAATGAGATGGGGAAGATTTTACAGAATTAAATAACTGTAGGTAAGCTTGTTTGAAAAAAAAACTGTATCACAAATTTTACTGTTTCTTTTTTATGAAAACAGTCCTTTGAAGAAATTTCCACTCACGTTTCAAGCAAATCACATTTATTGGAATTGCTTGAACGCTCCTTTTTGCCCTTTTTGCTTTAAATATCAGTCTTTTATTTATAATTTTTAAATTGAAAATATTGATTAAATGACTTTTTTTCTTCTAATGTCGAAATCTATTCAAAATGCACATAAATTTTCTTAAGAATTGTTCTTTCCATTAATGCAGATTCAGTACATATGGTGAATAAATTGGATAAATTTACCTCGACAGGTTCAACTTTCTCATTTATTACAATGATTTTCCGGGATACTACACCTGCGCCTCGACTTATACGAGTATTTCGTACCGTAGAAGTTGAAAATCGTATAAGTCAAGACAACTAGTTTCCATGGTAACGGCATGATATCTGTCACATTGACAACAATTGTTTGCACGTTTGCACTGGTGCAAATTTTATCCGTCATGTGCATTTTGTTTTGAAATCACCAAGATTTCTGCGGAAAAGTGCGCATCATTTGTAGGGGTAAATCGTATAAGTCGAAATGTTGTCGCATTTTTCCCAACATGTATAACCTCAATCGTAGAACTCGAGTCTCGTATAAGTCGAGACGCAGGTGTATTACCATTCAGTTAAACAAATTTGAAACAAATGTATCCCAAAGAGAAATAAAAAAAATTGGATTGAATCAATCGGCAATAAATAAAAAGGAGATTGATATAAGGAAGAAGAGACAAAAAAAAACACAATAATTTCATTGCTCAATTTATTTCAGATTTTTTAATAAAAGCCCCTTTTCATCAATGTAACGAATTTAGATAAGATAATGTTTTTCGTTAATATATTCAGCGGTTACACTGCTATTAATTATGCTCAAATGGTCACCATTCACCAAAGTAATCTTCGGTGTTTGTTTACAGTACTGAAAGTAACAAAATTTGTAAAAATCATAGAAAATTGTGTAAAATTAAACACTTACCGATACAAGACCACAATTGTCGTATTTACTGGATCCAAATGGTCGTATTAGATGCATTTGACCACTAACCAATTCTTCGGTTGGACTGAATTTCGACAAATCTTCAAGTCGAGCTTTCAATGTACTCAAACCTTCTTCTAAAGCTTTCCGATCCGGTAAAGTTCCTTCATAATTATCCAATGCAACTTTAACACGTCCCTGCCAAGATGGAGCTTCATTCATCTTCTTCACAACTTCAGAATCATTAATACTCAAAACTCTTGTTAACAAATTGATTTCCATTGATGTTTGATCGTTGCCTAAATGTTTAATAGCTGATTGGATTGTATGTGGAGCACCATCAATAAAGAATAGATGTAGACTAGCTCCTTGTTTATCCAAGATTCGAGCGATTTCAACAGCTAGAGCACCACCCCATGAAATTGCGATTATATTGAAGACACGTTTCGGCCAGACTTTTCTCATTTTCTCAACCATATCAACAGCCATTTCTTTAATCGACAGAGGAGTTGATGGCAGAACAGCACAGAATGTTGGATACAATAATTGTAAAGCTAATTCTTCACATTCTTTTCTTCCGGAAATACCAGGAATTATAAAAACAGGAGCCAATTCTCGCATTTCTCTTGGACCAAGTGTTGGTAGTTGGACTAAATCAGGTTTAGTTGGTGCCAATTTGGTTTCTTCCGTGAATTCTTCAATTGACGGTGGCAGAATCATTGTTAATTCTACAAAAAACACAAAACAATCATTAGAATACTATTCAGAAGAGGACAAGGCAGAAGGATTACTTTTGAAAAGTGCTTGAGTTGTTTCTTGATTAGAGTCACCAATTTTATCGTTTTTGATCTGAATATTTTTGACTCGATAGCTCAAAATGTCATCTAAACCATCAAGAGCATCATTAAAATCGAGATCTTTTTGCCATTGGATGTTGTAAGTCAAAAATCCAGCTTCAGATCTGACATGACAGATACCAGCCGCACTACTAATAAAATTGATAAATAATGCTTTTGGTGCTGTTGTTCTTAAAGCATTATCAATATATTGTACTGGTTTCGTGTCACTAATTCGTGAAACATTATTTTTATTTGGTAACAGTAGAACAGCATGAATTGGTCCCAAGAAATAGACTTCTGATAACAATTCAGCTGCTCCTTCTTTCGTATGGGCTTTACATGGAGCAAAAATAATCTCAGCTCCATAATATGATTGTAATAAAGTCAATCGACGATTGATATGAACTTGTTGGGCTTTAGAATCAGAAGAGACAACAACACGACGAGCACCACGAATTATCAACCATTCAATAACATCAATCCATAATTCAGCATTACCACCATAAACGAGATATGATGATTTTGCATCACAGATAAACCGGGATGGTTTTTCTAAATTGAAATTGTTTAGCGCTAAATTGTTGCTGATTTGAAGCAAAATTTTGCCAACATTAGAAGCATTCGTTAATGTTCTGAAATCAAATCAATTTGTTAGTTGTGGCCAGTGAGTATTTTTCGGACTTACCTCAATAATTCATCGATATTTTGTTGTTCGACAATTTTTCGCAGTAATGGTCTTACAGCCATGGTTTTCAAACCCTTGTCGAACACTGCACGAACTTCTTCTTTAACACTATCCGGAGCTGATAGCATATTCTCCAAATTGACCACATAAAATGATGTATTCCTCAAGAATACATTCATTCCAATCGTATTATTCTCTTCCAAATCGAATTTTCCAATTTGTATAAATCGACCGTAATCTGCCAGACAACCAACAGATGCTTGAAGTAAACTTCCCGATAAACAATTGAGAATAACATGGGCACCAATTCCACCAGTTGCCATCAATAATAACGGTTCAAAGTTCGTATTTTCAGAACTTAAAATATTTCTATCTTTCAACTAAAAACATTTCAAGTTATATTGTTTCTGATTATTTTCCTCTTATCTTTGATTTTTTGTTAGGTTATTAGGAGTGGTTTGTATTTTCTAGTTTTGAGCCAACGTTTCGTTACCGTGTGGTAACTTCCTCAGGGACGCAAACAAAATAATCAACTAGTTGAAGCCCTGAGGAAGTTACCGCACGGTAACGAAACGTTGGGCCAAAACTAGAAAATACAAATAACGGTGTTTCACTACAATTTTTAATAACCTAACGAAAAATTTCAAGTTATTTCTAGAAGAACTGACTGAAGCTGACTGGAACTTACTGCAGAAAATTGTTTCTTAAGATAAGCACGTTGCCAGTCGGTAGCAACAGTCGTATAGATCGAGCAACCATGAAGTGAAGCAATCGAAATTGCTGCTAAACCAATTGGTGTACATCCAGCATGTATCAAGACAGTTTCGCCTGGTTGTAGGCGTGCTTTATAGAACAAACAGTAATATGCCTGAAAATTGTAAAATAATTTTAGAAAATTCTATCTGTTTTGGAAGACCGATCAACTTACACTAGCGTAAGCATGCGGTACAGTAGCAGCATCTTCTAAGCTCCAATTAGTCGGAACTTCCCATGATAAAATCGGATCCGGGACTAATTTACAACTATCACGATCAAGCTGAGCTAGACCCATAACTTTAGCTCCGGTATTTGTAACCGCAGAATAATCCAAATTGCCTAAATCATTCTTTTTATCAACATTTGATAAGATCGTTTCATCACGTGGATTGATACCAATAAAATTAATTGTACGATTCTTAACAATATTACTAGAAAGATTCAAATTATTTTGAAGATTCTCTTTAAATTTAACTGGTGTTGGTATAATTGTGCCTAAAACACCATCTTTGATAACCGTTAAAATTAAATCATGCTTGAACACATTCTGGTATAAAGCATCTTTCAGATTAATCTCGCCAATTTTACGATCCAATGCAAACAAGACACGTACAGAAGTCATTTGTGGTAAAGCTAATAATTCTTGACTGAAATTCGTGATACCTTCACTTGGTATCAATGAACTTATCAAAAAAACACTATTCTGTTTGCCTTTTGTTGCTGTTACAGCATTATTTAGCTCAGTAACCCATGATGCTGATCGTGATAAGTCTTTAATACTCAAAGTATCACCTTTAACATAAACTACACTAGGTTGGGCGGTTTTTGTCTAAAATTTTAATATTTTTCTCAATAAAAAATCAATCACTAGAACAAGACCTTACCCTTCTCAAAATGGAATAACTGACTCCATCAACGATAATTTGTGCAACTTGTGTTATTTGCGGGTACGACAAGATTGATTTATCAGTTCTTGCTAACAGGAAACCATGAGAAGAAGCAATCACTTTAACAATATCTTCTTTGATTGTATCATTGATGATTACGAGAAGAGGATATGAGTTTTGGACCAAAAGCATTTTGGAGTCTTTGACCGAGGTTACATTAGGCTAAAATTATAATTTTCTATAAATACTGTCCCCGAAACCGAAAAAACGATAAACTTACATTCAATTTTGCGTATTGGTTTAGAACATTTTTTACATTTTCGAGTAACGAGGGATTCTCAGTTTCAATCTCAGTGACTAGAATGTTTGTGATGAATTGCTCGCCGAAATTGTCCAAAGTTAATTGTAACGCAATATTGATACAATTCTCGATATTCTGGAATTTTCTTAGTTAGTAGCCTAAATTTGGAACCGTAAAGTAAACTTACTTGATTAGAATTAGATAATGGAGTAAAGTCTGATGAATCGAAAGATATTGGTTTGGCATCTCGTGGGAATGGTACTGCTTTAACGCCAGTAATTTGGATACCATCAGTTGAGATGAGTCCCGTTGAATAATCAAAATTCACCTTCAAGTCTAAATTATTTGGTGAGTTTTGTATCTAGAACTCCCGAAAAGTCTTACCTTTCTTATCTGTTGGTAGTTGAGTTTGTGATATAACGATTTTCTGGATAGTTTTCGGGACAAAAATTTGTTGAGACCGTTCACCGTCTTGAAGAAGATGCATTTGGAGCATAGCATCCAAAAACATTGTCCATTTATTATTCCATTGTAAAACACCAACTGAGCCTTCCTCAGATAATGTTAAACTTTTAATTGCTTTATAATTTCCAGAATATTTATGACCTCTATGTTGGAATTCATGATAAACATCACTACCAGATAGTTGGATACTATCTTCACCAATTTCCACTTCAATTGGATCAATCATAAATTTATCGGTAGGATTTGGGAATGTCATCCGACCAGTAGCAATAATATCATTGCCGGCCAAAATTTCGAAATCACCACTACCTTTCTGGATCATAGCATGAACTGGTACTGAACCAATTTTCGGGATAGTTAACACTTTTTTGAAGTGAAGATTTTCGAAAATTACTTCCTTATGACCGGTGGTGATATTTGTGATAATATTATAGATGATACTCTAAAATTGTCTCTTTTTAGCAAAATTTTTTGCAACTTTAAATTTTGGGAATTTACCAAATGAGAGCTGACAGATAAGACGATTTTGTCATCAAGCTGGTGACCGACACAATCACGGAATTCTTCACTGTTCAGTGTTACTTGGAAATCACGTACACCAAATAGTGATTTTAGTTTATCTTCAAGACCTGTACGCCATGTTTCACTGTGTTCCCAATGGACCAAATTAGCAAGACATGGAGTACCTCTACTTACTGGGTAATCAATTTTTGGGAACAACGGAGACACATCCATATTCAAACCAGCAAGGTATAATCTGAAAATTTTAACTGTAAAGTTTTGTTTTAGGCAAAACTCAGAAGTATTACTTTCCAATTGATTGAAGTAAGAATTCGGTACCACTTTTTGATCCTCTTTGAGTTAATGGAATATTAGTACAACCAGATTTGAGAGATCTCTTCAAAATGGCTTGAAGTAAACCGTGTGGAGCAATCTCAATCAAAACAGAATCTTTTGGAATATGTTTGAGACCTTCTTCAAACAGTACCGAACTCAAAAGATTATTGGTATGATAATCAGGAGATGAATTTTTGGCTAGATCACTTTCCCAATTCTCTTCTAAATTAGAAGTACTGATCCATTTTGAAGATCTTGGTACTGCTTCTGGTAAGACTTCTTTCAGATATTTCAATAACAATGGAGCTGCTGGTTTAATGTATCGACTGTGATAAGCGATATTTGACACGTTAACTAATTTCGCAAAAATTCCTTGATCTTGTAGTTCTTTTACGAATTTCTCCATATCTTCTGTAGGTCCAGAAATTGTAGCACTATCAGGACCATTATGACAAGCCACTTCAATTGTTGACGGACATTTGTCTTTGATTTGTTGATAACCCATACCAACAGCTGCCATCATACCTTTGATCAGACTAGCTTCAAGTGATGCTCGACCTCTTGAATAAGCCGATAGAATCATTTGTTCAGCTGTCATACAACCATCAGCATATGCACAACCTAATTCACCAACAGAATGACCAATTATACCATCCGGAACGATACCAATAGCTTTTAGAATATCAGTTAAACCAATTTGAATTGCAGCAATTCCAACAAACGAATGTAAGATATTATCAAACATTTTTGGATCTTTATTTGTAATGATTTCCATAAGATCAACGCCTTTTGGTAAGAGACAAGCATGACATTTATTGATTGCTTCTGCGAAAACTGGGATGTGCATCAAATCACTAACCATACCGGACCACTGGCTACCCATACCAGAATACACGAACCAGATTTGGCGCTTGTTGCCCAAATGGTACTGCAAATATCCGATTATAACTATTCGCTCATAGATTATGTAATAGTTCTTACTTCACTATCTTGTTTCATATCTTCAGTTCCAAGAACAGCATATCCTCGATATAAATGTCCCAAAATTGGTTTTGAGAATAAGTCCTGGATGAGTCGGTAATATTCTGGATCAATTTGAGGTCGTGACTTGATCTAAAAAACCCAACAAGTCAATGGTAATGGTTTGAAGTCGATAAAAAAAAATAATTACAGTTTCCAGGATTTCTTTTATTCCTGTTTCGGTTCTAGTTGAAGCCAACACCAATCTTGGTAACTTATCCTCCTTAATTTCCTTCTTTTTCTCATTAGCTTTAAGTAGAACATGACCATAATACGAATCCAAACCAATTGCATTAACTGCAGCATATTTAGCACCCCATTTACGATTTTCGGCAACAACTTGTACAGTTCCCCGGATCAAGGGTTTAATTTCCGGATTTGGATTTTGATATTGGAGTGTTGCTGGGATCATTTCTGCTTCCATAGCAATTAAGACTTTTACAATACCGAAAAGAGCAGCCGAAGCCTCACTATGACCCGTATTGGTTTTAACTGAACCGATTAATAGTGGGGATTTCCGGTCTTTACAGTAAACCTTCTCTAAAGCTTCTACTTCTTTTCGATCAGTTTCCTAGAAATTTATCAAAAATCGATCAAATATTTGTATTATTTTTGTACTAGAGTTGGGTTACTTTGAGGGCACAGCCGTAGGCTTCCACATATTCAACTTCTTTAGGATCGACTTGAGCTTTTTCGTAGAATTCACTCATAAATTCGACCATACTATCAACATCTACATCAAGTAACGTGCCTTCACGTTGTCCATTGAAGCATGTTGAAACATTAACTACACTGGCATACGAACGTTTAGCTTCAGTTGATCGTTGAATGTACAAAACAACAACTCCATCACTCCTAGCATAACCCTGAGCTTTAAATTCACAAATAATAATAATAATAATAATTTAAAATGAAGTCGATGAATAAATACCATCAATATCAAAAGCTTTTGTTGAACCATCCGGTGATAATAGACCCATATCATTATATAACCATTGAAATTCTGAATTTAATGCTAAATTAGCTGTACCGATAATAACAGCTTCACATTGGCCAGTTTTAATTGCTTCATAAGCTAAACGTAAAACTTCAATACCACTCACCCAATTACTATCATAAGCAACACTAGGACCTTTTAAATTTAACCAATAACTAACACGATTCGGCATCATAGCTCTAGAATGACCAGTTACACCAAAACCACTAATTACCGATTCTAAGAAAAGATTATCATTTTCACCAATTGATGAACCCATAAAACAACCAATACGTTTGCCACGAATTTCAGTTGGATTAACACCTTGAAAATTGAAAATTTTTGATTTGTTTTTACTAAAAATTAAAGATTGTATGGGTTATACCAGCATCGGCAAGTGCTTCAAAAGTTCTTTCTAGAATTAATCTTTGCATAGGATCCATGAAAGTGGATTGTTGACGATGGATTCCAAAATAGGCATTATCAAAATATTCAGTTGTTATTTTACCGATAACATTTGTAACACCACGTTCACCATAACGCCAACGTGTATCTAATAATGTCTCGTTGCCGAAAAGATTTTTGGAAAATTCTTCAATATTTGATGATTTGGGGAAATATCCACCAACACCAGATATGACAACATCATCCTTAATTAAATGCATGATGGCAACAGTTGAAGTCTATTTAAATTAAATTATTAGTTTAGACAATGGGGAAAAATTGTTAAAATTCGGACTTACGAATTACAAGATCGGTACCTTGGGTGAAGCACTTACAGTATGAAAATACTGAAAATCATGTTTGTTATCGGCCTTTTATAGACTTTTAAATATTCACAAATATTAATTATAGTTAATACAATGGTATAGGGTGATTTCCACCTTGAACTTAAATAATATTAAGACTAACAAACAATTTTGAATACAATAAGTATAGTTGGAATGGAATGACGGAAGACATGAAATTTTTAAATAAACTGTAGCAAAAACACGTTAAAAATTATTTGGAAAAATATGAATATTTGGAGCTTTCTAACAATAAGCAATAATAATTATATCATGAACTGTTTTGTTGATCATTTTTCAGTCAAATTACAAGAATTGCATTAAACTATTCTAAAACTAAAGTATGGTAGACTTCCGCCAATCCAAACTTCTGAATTATTCCGGAATTATTTCGGGATTAGGGAAAAAATGTCACTTTTTAAAATCTGTAATTTGCTCATTTTTCTTGGGATTTTTTTAATGTTATTACATTCGTACAAAACTGAATTCTAAAAGGTTTCAAGATTGATTATGGATAGTCGAAATGGAAATTTTTAAACGATTAAATTGTATTGTTTGTATTATAATTTTTTAGAATTCTCGAATTTTCTCTGTAACGGTGACATGACATGAGGAAATCTCTCTCTTATTTTTTCTCTTCTCTTTCTGAAAATAGAGAGGCAGTTATGTTCTCTCTTACTAGAAACTGAAAGGATACGAACAGGTTAAAGAGAAAAATCTTCCTGTTATTCTTCTCTCACCCAACTTTTCATCTTTTTCTCTCTACAAAAGGGGGAAAGAAAGAAAAGTATCGTTTACGTTTGTTTCCGTTATTGCAGTGATCGTCAAACAATCTACTATTCAAGTATACACTCAATCCAATACTCAATTTTCGTCAGTGGCGTAACTACAAATTTTGGGCCCCCCCGCA
>JAZBHA010000160.1:89522-107164 GCA_037464855.1 Iselma pallidipennis | reverse complement strand
TAGAGCTATTTTGATATTTCAGTTTTTATCAATTATCATTTGAAAATGTCAAAGAGATATTTAATTACAGTAGAACGTGATATCATTTTTTTAATAATTCTAATTATGGTTTCTATAATTTACCATTGTAAAGACTATATTTAAAGCTACTGTGAATTGTATGTATTGTAGAAACACTAATCAATTCAATAGGAATAATAGCTATTCATAGTTATTTCACAATTCATACAATGATTTCAATTAAATATACAAGGAGATATTGTATTTTCAATATGATTGTGCTATATTTATCATGGTTCATTATTGAAACAAATAATAAGACAAAAATAAAGTTCTACGTCCAATTTTCCAGTCTTCATCCATTTATCGATTTTCCTAGTTAGAAAATTTCTATTATTTCTATATATTTTTATATTATCCTTATAAACAACGAAACTATTTAGAAGTCTTGGAGTTTTTAAGCCCAACAACGAGCATAATTTAACACAGTTCTTGAAGCGATAGGAGAATGAGGGATTCTGTAAAAATTTGGAAAAACAGTCAATTTCTTATCATTCTGAATGATCAAGACATGAGCACTTTGAAATTTGAAGTTCACATATCCAAAGGTGCTCCTAAATTCTCCTAGTCACGTAACTTCTTCCTTTTCTCTTTAAAAATAAAGAGGAGGCTAATAATTTTACTATTTGTTTAGGGGGAAAGAGAAAGGGTTAGTAGTATCCCTCTATCGAGTCCTCTAAAGTAGTAAAGAATTTATTGTAAATAAAAATTTTAGAATTCTTACAATTAGAAAAAAATTCGAAAATAATTGGAGAAGTTGAATTTAAATAGCCCGCGTTTTTGTTGTCGTTGTAGTTTCCTACAATACCGGCAACGTCAAAAATCAATAACTGTCAAGCTAACCTCAAAGTGGCGTGAATAAACGTGAATTGTACGTGATTTTCGCGGGAAAATAGTGTCCTTTTATCACACAAAAATGCAAGAAGACCCTGTAATATTATACGTAATCGATGGTGATTATGGTTTGGTATCATTGGATGTTGAATGTATCCAATCGATACTTTACGCCAAGATGAAACAACTTCCATTACAAATCAATGTATTAAATAAATTTAAAACATGTTTTGTACATGATGCACCGACTTTAATTAATGGTAAAAAATATTTGAATAATTTCACTAGTATTGCAACATATTTAGCACAATCAAATGACGATTTAAATGCCAAACAACATAGTGAATTGTTAGCAATAAAAAGTTTGGTTGTAACGGAACTAAAACCGGTAATTGATTTTGTTTATTGGATAGATCAACGAAATATTGATGAATTTACTAGACGTTGGTATATGAAAGCATTACCATCACCATTTAATTATAAATATATTAATAATAAGAAAAGAACTGCCACTCAAGTGATTGAAACTTTATATCCTCATTCAGATGATATGGAAGTAATAAAAGATAGTATTAATAAAACAGCAACATATTGTCTTGATGTATTATCAACAAAATTAGGAAAATCACAATATTTTCTTGGTGATACTATAACAAGTTTAGATGTTATAGTTTATTCATATATTGCACCATTAATTAAATTACCATTCCCATCAAATGACATCTCAACATCAGTAACAGCAATACCGAATTTAGTTGAATTCGTTAAACGTATTGATATGAAATTTTTCCCGGATTCAACAAAAGATGTTAAATATTTGAAAAGTCAAGATAAAACTAAACAGAATGAAGATGAAATATCATATGTGGCTATGGCAATACTAGTGTGTAGTGTTGTTACTCTTGGTGTAGGATTTATAATGAGAATGACAAAAATAAGAAATTAGAATATGTTGTTTCCCGTTCAATCAAACAAGACTGAATAGATTTTTTTTGTATTAAAAAAAAAAAAAAATTTTTGTAATCATTTGTTAATTATATGGTTAATGCAACGAGTTTTGTTTTTATGAACCTTATATTTCCCACCTATGCAAGGATATTCTTAATTTAACACATGGTAGAGTGTGCCTACTCGAGGAGATTTTTCTCTTTTTTACCTCTGTCTCTCTTTAAAAATAAAGAGACGTGCTTGTTGCGCTCTCATTCTAAAAAGCAGCAAAAGGATCGCTTCCTCTTTATTTTTCGAGAGAGAGAGAGAGAGAGAGAGGAAAAGTCGAGAGTTTCTGTGAACACACCGTTACTGTTATGAAAATACTTGATCTATATGCAACGTTCCATTGCGGTAGTTCAAAATCGAGAACTGCACCTTGCACTATAAGCCCATATCCATAAAAAGAAAATATAAAATCACATCGAATACCGAACAGTTTGCCTCAAATAACAGTGAATAACCCTTTCCCTAGGGCAAAATATTTTAATTATGTACTTTGAAAAAAAAACCCGCAACATTCTATTCGGATTGCATTACAAAATGAGTTAATCGAAAAGAACATAATGTTCCCTTGGCGAATTATCCCTTTTTAGTAATTAACATTAAAGATGCACCCCCCTTTGCTAATTCATAAACTATGTTACCCTTTCGATAACTTTATGAATTCATCTTAAATTGCAGCAATTAAGTGCTTTCAGTTTCCTATTAATTATGCATCAAACACTGTTTTTTCTTGTTGTTGTTATGATAATAATTATTATTACATGACTAACTTAATAGGTAATTTATAATGTTTCTAAATGATACTCTCAAAATTTCATCCCCCCTTGTATAATCTCCACCATCCCCAATGACAGTTTGTAATATATTTTTCTTCTTCATTACACTGCCATTCTATTTTACTTCATTCTCTAATCGAAATTAATCAAATCCATACCAGGAATTCATTTCTACCTCAAATTTTCTGAATGATCCAGAGAATATCCCTTATACATTCCATTATTCCTTTATCTGGATTAATTAATTAATCACGCGGTTCGTTGGAAATTTTTGGTGTCAATCAAACTTTTATACATAATGATAATAATAAAATCGAGCGGATATTAGGTATATTATTATTATTATTATTATTATTACAGAAAATTATTACTTAAATATTAATAATTACTTAATTAAATCTATATAATGAGAAATCATTATCAGTGTTCTAAAAGTGTGGAAATGTCGTCAAGTCTGTTTGTTAATTATATCAGCATTACCGACATACACATTTGACTGACATCAATATACGGTATGCTGTTGTTGTTGTTGTTGTTGTTGTTGTGGTGGTTGTTGGTGGCATATGAATATATCAAACCGATTGATTAATTTTGTCATTAGGTGATTAATGACAACACATCTTTCTTGCCCGTTTGACAACAAAGGGTATAATCATAGTGTAAATCATTTACACAAGCCAATTTTTTTTGATAATAATAGGACAAATATTTATAGTGATTATTAGCTATTGTATAAGAAAATTATTGTCATATTTTGGTATTAATAATTTGTTGAATCTAGGTACTTGAAAATATATGCCACAATTCTTTGATCATACATCGATTTATCGTATTTTGAATGAGATCCGTTCGCTATTTTCTGTTCTTTTGAATTTTTTACCAATAATCTACCAATAGTTATGTCGACATGTCAAAGGAAAATAGGAAATCTAAAAATGTTTTTTTCTGTTCAAAGATTATACATAAAAATCAACAGACTACGATTTGTAAATACGCACAATAAACAAACCAAACAATTACTAATTGAAAAGCTTTCTTTTTCAAAAAAAACACCGTTTTTTGTGTAGTTTCTCTGTTTTTGAAAGGCCAACAATTTTTTTCTGTGAATTTTGCCATAGCTTTCGTTTTATAATTTGAAAACTTCTCAATAAAATTAGATGTAGGTAGATGAAGATGAATAAATAGGAAGGACTGTGATAATCTCGCTCAGAAAACGAAGAACAAGACAGTGTTTGTGCAATTTGGCTTCTTTTTCCAGTTGGATTTAGCTGTTATCATACGTACCAGAAAATCCTGTAATGTGTCTAATCTAGTTGATTATTGATTTGTAAATAAATTACAATTAACAATTAGACATTTTAGTCAAGTTGTAATACATTTTTCACATAAAACGTCACAAATTTAACGGTAATTTTTCTTTATTTTTTTTCACTTCTTCCTCTTAGTTTTACAACCATGACAAGGCAATTAATTTAACTTGAGTAAATTTATGAAACAACAAGATAAAATAATTATCATGACGGTTGAAGAAATTGTCAGAAAATTCGAATCATTATTCATTAACTTGACATTTCCTAAACACGAAAAAAAAAACGTTTCTTTTTTATTTAAATCAATAAAAGTTTAAAGCAACATCAACAACAACAACTGCAACAATGAAAAAATAAACGACATCAAAAAATAAGCTTTAAGGACGGAACAACATCAATGAAGTTGTTTGAGAACTTTTAACATTTTTCACTGGTTTATTTACGACCAAAGAAATATTTTAATTACCTATAATTTAAGTTGTTAATTGGTGTTACTAGTATAGTTGAGAATCTTTAATAATACATATTATTATTATTTATGATTCATTTACATACGCTTCTTCTGGGAAACTTTCAAAAGATAGTTTCGATAATTTATATAATAGTTGCTAGTTGAACCGGAATTTATTACAAATGATAACAAAAATCACTACATTTTATACGAAAATTGACTAATTAATAGTGCCAATAGGGAGATTTCTCCACAGGTACGATAATACAACGCTCAATCTTGGTAGAAAAAGATGGAGAACCACCAAATAAGGTTGTTTGCCTGGTTTTAACGTTTAATGTAAATTTACCCTAAGTGTGGTAAAATCTCTCTTGTTTTCTGATCACGATAAACAAGTGATTGTTATGAGTCAGTGACTTATGGTTGTACCTGTCTATTATCATTTTTAGATGTTTCATGGCAAAAGTTCTTCCCAAAAACTAATGTGGAATAATTTTTTAAATGTTTAATATAAATAACAGTCACCTTTATCCATTGACAAAACGCAATCTTTAAAGTTAACTTAAATCTGCTAAAGTGCAAGTCTGATTTATTGCTTTATTATTACAAAATATAAAACTTTATAAAGTCAATATTTACAGCAGTATTGCTTTGATTCGCTAGACTGAAGAAAACCACTTCCTGTATAGACTTTTATCGTTAGAAAGATTTTACATTTATATATTTTTCTATTTCTCCTTTCTATAGATTTAAATTTAAAAGATACATATCAACAAAAAAACTATAAATTGTTACAAAACAAAAGAGAATAAAAGCTCAGAAATAAATCATCAAAAAAACAAATTATCAAAACAAATCTATGTTTCAATAGATTGTGTATAGAAGATCGAAATTTTATAGTTTTGAACGTTTTGTTACCCGTATCAGTTATCAAAAATTCAATTAAAGCTTCTCCATCCATATCTGACCACTTAACATTCACATAGGTATACATATGATTGGCGTTTTCAATCAATCCCACCTGTCTACGGATAATTGGATTCAGAACTTTATTTGACAAGGTATGATAGGAAGATATGAGCTGGTTTTATTTATATATATACACATACATTTATTTGTTTTGCGGTATTGTGTAGGACGAATGACTGATTGAATCTCAATAGGCGAAAATGCCGCCAGCACCAGAAGTACTAATCTTAAACAAACAAACTTTATATATATGTCGAAACACAATTGATTCGTAGGTATCACTTTTACAAAAACTAATTAAATAGAAACGGAAATTCAGATTGATTACTATCACGATATCAAATTGAATTGATTAAATAATTAACGATAAACATCTTTCAGCTTTCTCCACAATTCATTAGCTTGACTACCGGTTTTATTCAATGTGAGAATTTAAGGTTTCTAGTTCCTTTAACAATTTCTTGTTGTTGTTGAATGTTGAACATTAAATGGTGATAGCTACTATACCATCGTACAGTTGAGCGAATTCTCTCATAAAACAGGGTGAAGATAAACAACCTGCAAATTTACAGGTTACCGTATAACAACACAACTATAGTGGTCGTCTTGTGGTAAAGATAAGGCGACCACTCGCCTGGCACTTTAAGTAATATATGTTACTGTCGTTAGAATAATTAATTGTTATTAAATAAACCGATGTCAATTGCAGGCAGGAGTTTGTTTCAAACAACTTGAATTTGTTGTGATAGTAAAACAAAGAAAAAACAGTAATTTCTAGTGTGTGTTCAAGACTTGAGATTGATTAGAAGTTATTCTTTTACCGTTTTTGTTTTTGAAAATTAATTTTTGGTATCAACACACTATCAGTGTTAATAGCAGGATTTGATTAAAACTGGAACATGGCCAAATATTGTTCAGCAGTTATCTTTACAATTACTCCAGGAAGCAATATTGGCGATTACTCTAGCACGTTTTAATAAATTAGAATTGTCGACCATTTTCTCAGTTTTACTTGAATTTGAAAAAATTATTACCATCTGATGTTCAATCTAAATAATCAATCTTACTTTAATCTTGATAATTTTATCAAATTCCTTTTAAGAATTTAAGTTAATTTAGATTGTTGGTTAATTATATTAAGACGATTTTATTAACTTTACTCAAAATCAATTTAAAACGAAAAGGATCAAGTTCATTTGAAATTATCTTTTAAGTTGATTTTCTGTAGTATGTGGTGGCATACTGTCGGATCCGTTTCGTGTTTAATTAATTTAAATTCAATTTTAACCAAGACCCTTTGGATCCTTTTCGAAATTCGTGTGGTTGTGAATTAATCAACAATCAACGGTTATGTCGTGTAAACTGCATTTCTATGCAACCCAACAGAATATAAATGTGGTAATTTTAATTAAAATAGAGAGACGGTTTTTGTGCTGCTGCAGCTCGAATTACTAATTAAAAAATCATTATTATTATTATTATTATTTTTGTAGTGAAATGAAACTACTATAGTGTTATGTATTTGATTTAAATATAACTTGAATTTATTATACTGATTCCATTAACTATAATGGGAGATTGTTGTGTATGTGTGTGCAGTTTATTTCATGCAATTCTTGTCAAATACAATAATTCCATCAAAGTTCGTATAGTTTGCCACTAAAATACATTATGTGGGAGCTATGATTCATTAGAAATGGTTCATGGCATTACAAATATTAATTTTCTGGTTTACCAGAGTAATTTTCAATTATTCCTCCACTAAAAGTAATAATACTCATCTATCCTTATTATGCTTGAAGAATATTAGAAATTCTAGCACCGCCGAAAAAAAACCCTATGATTTATTCTATTGTTATTCAAGTATATGTAATTTTGCCTTTTACAAGAGTCGTTTAGATAAGTTTCAAGGGGTTGTAAATGATAAAATCTGCTTGCACAGCTAGTTATTTATCAAATACGAAAATAAATTCAACAAAACGTTTATCGGTAGCAAAATTATAGTTGAAGATTCATAGGAATAATAGAATAGTACATGTGAAGATCAAGGACAATAGGATGCGATAGCACATACTTTATATAGTATAGTTGGAGCAATACTATATATGTAGCTTACCATGGTCATTGTTCCATTCATGGACACATATTTAATCATAGTTTCCATTCTAAGCTGATACGCATATACAGGGCTTTGTATTGAATTGAAGGGTGACTTATCTACACATGAATTTAATAATAATTAGAAAAAGTACAGATAAGTTTGCTTAACTATAACTATGTATAAAAGTACTAAGAATACTAAATGAGTTGCCATAAACTACAAAATATAAGGAAAATAGCGGATGGAAATTGGTAGGACGGGCGACAAAGAAGCAACACTTCCTTGTTTTAACGGCAATCTTATCTGGTAATTAGGAGACACTCCACGACGCTTCCCGGTTTATGTGTTTTTGAAATTAGCCAGCGCTCTCTTCTACTTTCTACTTTACAACAACGAAACGTTAAAATTCAACAAGAGATAAAGGGTAACAACAACATAACTGATAACACCTTTTATGGAGGTTAATGGAAAGATACATGAACGTAAACAAAACGACCGGAAGAAGTTTGACGTTGGTAATTTTGAACAAAATCATGAAAAGTACATATTTAAAATGTACAGAGAAGACTATAGAATCTACTAATTAAATATTCTTTTGATGTAATTTTCATATTTCTATCGAGAAGAACTAATATTCAAGTTAGAACTTGTTTTCATTTCAAACAACTACTATATCAATATTGGTAAAATTGAGTTTGCATTGTTCATTATTTAACTTGGTCAGCTAATTTCCTAAAGACCACAATCTAACAAATTACCAGAAGGCTGGAAAAGCTTCCTAGACGAAATAAATTAATCTGAATCCTTATTTGTTTTTCCACTACAAGACTATTCTACAGTAAAGGTTATAATTACATTCTGGTGCTCCTATTTGATATAGAATTTCCGGAAATATTTACACTTCTAAGTCTACAAGAATATAAATTTTGTATTCCTTTATTTATTATTCTTAACATGTTCATATATTATCAAATTCGCGCTCTTCTATCTGATTGTCGTCTCTCATCATAAAAATCACGTTTCAAGAATACTTAAAACCAAGCAGCACATCTCCCCACAAATTTTCACTTTAACACTTACCACTAATTCGTTATGCACCCCTCCTTATATACCTATTTTGTCTTTACGTCAAAATAATCCAGTTTAAGTAACTTTTTGGGCGTTTTTCAGCTTTTCTAATTTCTTTGCGTCCTGCTGATGTTATCTGAAAGGCGGAGCGTTTTTTTTTATTGCCGTCAAAGCCTGAGGTTCTAATTAAAAAAAACTGACTGGTGTAGTTGATTTTGACATGATCAAGGCAGACGGAGGAGGGGGCTTTTTGCGTTTTTCCGAATACCACACAGCCACTAATTCGACCTGTTCAATTTCAGGTAATGAAATCGTTTGAGTACTAAAATTCGGTTGTAATTAGCTTTTTTTTTGTGTGCGTCGAGAATAGACCACATGGCTGTTTCCATACCATACAGTCGTTGATTAATTCATTGGATCACTTTTTTTGTCGGGAAAAATCCACTTATATCGACTATATGGAGGGACGCCGTTCGTTTTCTAGTGTATGATTACAAACTTAGAAAAATCTTTTTAATAACTTTCGGGCTTTTTGCTTTGATTAGCTATTCCGAAATTACCTACTACTACATTGAAAATTTTAAGGAACATTAATTTTCCAAATAACTGTAAGGAACGTTCACGTTAAATTGCTCTTGGATCTTTTAGAGTTTATTACTTTTACCTAGAGGTTCAATTAAGTCGAAATATTGCAACATTTTTCAGTCCCCTCTCATTTGGCGCATATTACATTGTAAGTCAAAATAATGACTAGCATTTTTGTGCTCGCATTAATACCGGTATCAAAATTTTGCCCGGTATTACCATCTCTATACATGAGTACATTTAACCAACTCAATGCTGTCAAAGAAATGAAAAAAAAACTAGGGAGAAATATTTAAATTTCAACATAAAAGTTAAGATTAAAACTGTATTTCTATCAATCTTGAGAGAATTCTTAAGATGATTTTCAAGTAACATCCCAATGAATGTGGTAATACTGGTTTTGTAACGAATGTATGCCGGTGCCTGACTAGACTTGTACATTGACAGATTCGCTGTTTCATTGTCGGATTATAGATATAATAACAAGAGGAGAATACCTTACAGTAGGGTCTAAATAGAATACTTCGATATGAGTCACCCAGTATTATTCTCTTTTATAAAGGGATGAGAGATCATGTTACAAATTGTATAAAGTTCGACAAGGGATCAGAATTTTAACAGGTGTGTGTGTACACCAAAATATTCTATTCTAATAGACGATTTTCTTTTTGAATATGATTTCTTTTTTACTTTAATCCCTTGTAATTCCTGATAATAGAAATTTTGCTGGTTGCAAGAACAAAAAGTAACAGACAATGAGTCGGCGGAATTCGAATAGAATAGTCTCAATGAGAACTAAAGAATGTTTTGAGACTGGCTTGATTGGGTATTGTTGTTGGAGTTGTTGTAGTAGTTGCCAAGATGTTTCTTGTCTAAAGATAACGTACAGCAGGATGAGTAAGAAATGTAATAGCTTCATTCTGCACCGTCTTTAATAGTATTTGTTGTTAACGTCGATAAAAACAAGTTATTATTACAGTTACAATAATTGTCTGAATAGCGAGAATCGCATTGTCCAATTTATTGTTGGCAGTTGTGCAGACAGAGTCGAGGAGCAAGAGAAATGCCTGTGTACTTGGGATGATAGTGTGGTGATTGCACCAGGATTATGGTGGATAAATGTGGATTAACGCGCCCCCGGCTGACACCCCGGCAACAGTTTCAACTCTTTCATCGCTTTGACGGTTACCAACTGTACACATTTATTTAACAACTAGAATAACGTAAATGGGATTTTCAAACATATACACCCATACATATATACATAAATGAAGAGATAAAATTTTAATTAAATAGAGATTCTTTAAAAATTGACCTTTTCGAGTGTATTCAGTTGTAATAAAACCAGTCTCCCCAATTCGTCGATATAAAATCTTGAAATTATTTTCGAGAAATTCTCTCGCAAACGTCAAGATAACACACTGCAACAACTTTTGGTTAGGGTAAAAGTAAGGACATTTTATGATGGCTATAAAACATCCTGGTATAAACTTGCTGAAAACTTGACTTTCAATATTTGAGTGAAATGTAATCAAAGTGAAATTAAAATCCTATAAAAAAAATACTCGTTAAAACTGAAATTATATGCCATTAAATATTTAAATATCTACAGATTATCAAAAATACTATTATATATGGAAAAAAGATCGATTTTAGTCGGCTTCTATAGAACTATAAAATATCTGTAACAATAAAAACAATTACATTTGAATATTTATGTGACCAGACAAATGCATTTAATATATGGATTCTGGCAGAAGGAGAAGGAGAGAAGATATATAAACTGAAATGTTTTGTCTGGAAAGCTAGATTTTGCTAATACTAAATATTGTTTTAAAACAGTGTAACCAAGAGTAAATCTAACCCTAGGAGTAAAAAAAACAACACGACCAACATGAACTCGTTATGCATATATGTGTAGTGAAAAAGCTGGAAAGTGAACAGACGGTGGTCCTTTATTTCAGTTATGACATCCGTGACCAACAGAGCATGAAATAGAGAACATGTATTCAGATTTTCCTAAATGAACCACCATATATCATATACGTACATAGATAAATTAAGATATTTTTTGAAATTGATCGACACAAACCTTCTACTTGATTTTTTTCATTGAGAATTGACTAGAAATTATTGAATAATTTTTTTTGAAAGGGGAAAGGATTAAGTTATATTAAGTTGATTTAAAGCTCTCCACATGCTAGGCATCAGACGCATGACTGATCAAACTAAACCGCTTTGTTGCATTTCAGATACAGATTCTTTCTCGTTAACGAATGCACTCCGCCCCTTTGTATTTCAAATAGATGTATGTTGAATTTGTTTTGCATAATCGGTTCCTAGTCAACGTTTGCATGTTTTAATTGATATTTGAATGTAAATGAATTTAAAAAAAACATGTAAGTATCGATTTATTACTAATGAAAGTTGTACACTACGGTAGGTACTTGAAAACTTCAATTCAAAATGTATTAAAGGAAATTGACAAAAGTATCACTTGGAAATTTTACTAATATTGGATTTTCGATAAAAATTTAGTTTAAACTTGTCAATGCTGCTTTAATACAAATTATTAAATATTAATCACAATGTTATCAAGTATGTACCTTCATTTGTGATGTATTGATAGTACAGTGAATGACTTTGTGCATGTGAAGCTTGTAACATGCACACATACACATACCGATTACGATAAAGCCCACATTGCCACTTTGTGTCTATGAATTTATTGATAAAGCTAGAACTTTCTATTGTTGTTATTTGAAAATAAACTCGTTTTTCGTTGAATTCAATAGTAACAGGATAACAGTGATTTAAGTTTAAATCAAAAATATTGAAATACATATCTGTAATATAGAAATATATAGAGGGTGCTACCTCCCCCCATATGTTGCCTTTGATTATGTGTAAAAGCCGAATATACTTCTGCATATTTCAAAAAAGCGGCCATACAGAAGTATTCTCGCTTCGCTACTACCAAATGTGAAACGAAAAAGGAGACTGCTGTGCGGCCAAAGTTATCGCACCTACGGGATTTCCTTCAAACCAATAAAACATAGGCAAAAGGATCAAAAATATAGTGCACACTTTGGCTATAAACTAAAATAGGTGTGTAGGATATTCACATTCAAAAAATGGCTTGCCAGCGATTCCATCGGGAACTCTTGGGCAGTGGGAACTTTTTGAATTTTTTTCCACAACTTCTTCTCGTAAAAGCCGAAAAAAAATATACGATCTGTAGTATAATTTACATTGGCAACATGTTTATACTATCCTTTTCTTCACTATGGAATTGAAATAGTATATATAAGTTTTTCTAACTTTAACGAGTTAGACGGTAAGGTATTTTATAAAGGGATAGAACGTACTTATGATATTGAATATAAAGTTATGTGTAACCCGATTTGAATACGAAAAACCAAAAATGGAAGCTAATTTTTCTACGATGTAGGAAAAGCGATGAATTCAAACGATAAAGTAAGGCTCATCAATTTCAAAGTTTATGATTATCCTAATGTAAAGTTGTAAATTTTATATGGTAATTTGGACACAACCCTGGTTTGACTTTTTGAGTATCCAATATATTTCTGATTTATCTATTGGTTAACATGAAATGTTAAAAATCCTATTATATTCTGAAAAGAACAAACACTTCATTAAAACTTTTGCTCGGAATATTGATAATTAGTAGAAAAATACCGGTATCTTCTCCAACGCCAGAAATGGTTGCTATGTAAATAGAAAAGGAAACGAGATAATTCCAAAGTTTAATTAATGTTTCCTTAGTACTAATAACAAGTCTCTACATAAATACTACAATTTTATAGATGTTATGCGCTATTTTTATGGAGCGTGTAATTAAAAATTACATTCCAAACATTCTTGTTCACCCTTTGGTAAACTCTTCTTCGATGGTAGAAAGTTAGCAACGATTCATTAATATTTTAATATCGATTAAGACACTCACACCGTTAACCGAATCGGTGGTGTCTTAAAAGCGATTGCATATGAAATACCTATCATCTTTGTAGAGAGTAATTTAAGGGTAAACTGCGGTCGTTCCTTTGGGACTTCATCTAGGGATGCCGTATTGATTATACATAATATAAATTAACCAAGGGGAATAGTTTGAAGTCGTTAAATACCACAGGTGGAATTAATTTTTTTTCTCTTAAATACTCGTACTGTTACTTGCTTCTGTTTGTAAGCTAAATAATAATGGTGTTGGGGGTGTGGAATGAAAAATGGATAAATTGTTATGAAAACAAGTTAACCAATATTTGACGCCTCGACGGACTGTCCAACAAACAATCCTGAATATCTCCCATGGAATCCGAAACTGTTCCAGAATGGTGGGAATGTCGGAAACTGGAATGTTGTAGTTACGGATCCATGCTGGAATGTATACAGAAGTAGCCGCAAGGCAGAAGAGAGAGCATCACTACAATAACAATGCTGAATTATTTACCATATTTTCCTAGATATCGGTTGAAATTATTGATTCTATTGTATATAAAATCATGGCTATTTCCCAATATAACATGTTCAGATGGTTAAAAATTCACCATCAGTTGCTAAGTTTTAATCGGTTCAAATATTAATGTAATAGCAGGAAACCTTTTCGACTAGCAATTGATAGTGGGATAAAACACCTTAGAATGCATTAATAATTTCTCTATCTATAGTCTATAGTAAAGTGTGGGTTCTCTCAAGAATTTCCGTCGAAATATTTCAACAGCTAGCTGGGACAGAATAAGTGAAACCCCCTAGACAAACATTACAGGTTGTAGTACGTGAGAGGAAGCTAGTGCCACCACCATTACTACTGTTAGAAATGGACCAAATGCTTCTATTACAATACTGAATCCCACCTTGGATAAAAAGGACGGCAATAAATATACGCCACCATCTATAATTCAGTATCACTGGCAGTTAGAAGGGGAGGATTTAAGCATGGAAATGAGATCCATAGCGCCCACATGAGTAACATCTGGTTTTATGGGACGCCACGGTGAGACAACATATACCCATTAGTTTAACATTGTGATACACAAGAGACTTGGGCTTGTGTCCACTTGCTAGCACTGACTGATGGAAAAAATCTCTAAAAACCATATTTTCATATTATGTTCCAGTAGGTTTTAATGACCGCAAGCCGTTGTAGTAGTGATGGTGGTGGTGGGTGTTGGATGCAAATTTTGATTAGTCAGATTTTTATTAGAGTTTTGGAGTTTTGTGATGCTGTAAAATGGGGGGAAAATTTTAGCCAATGAATGTCACAAACGGTCCTCAGTTACGAGGGGGTAGAAAAATGTTTAATTAATCCCAGATCACGCAATACTGTAAAAAGGAATTTGCCATCGTCGTATTATACGCCTATAAAGTTTTATTTCATTAGTCAATGTAATACGCATGAAATCTCAATCAGATTCTTTCAGTTTTATTGCAACAAATCAATTTTATTATTAGTGATGATGTTATATTCTATATGGCACTGATAAGATATTGCCCGATAACAACTTGAAGTTGCTAGTTGAAAGCAACTATACCATTCCAACTATAAAGATTTTGGCTAGGATTGAAAGCAAAACATAGGACGTCCTTCCTACCTGGTCCTAAAAATGCACATTTAAGATGAAGTACCGTCTAAAAACACAATGTAGAAAAATACACTCTACTAGATTTATGGGGTAGTAAAAACGTTAAGAGCCGTCGCGGCGCTTCAGTTCGCCTTACTTGTGTTTCAGAGACGCATCTTTCTTGGCGGAAGACGATTTGGAGCACTACAAATATTCAAATGTCTGACGGATTTCAAGGGGTTCCGACAATGATTTACGCCAAAGTTACTACTACTAGAAAGGCGGTACATTCCTGGAGCCAAATCGTCAAGGCGCTAACTTCTATACACAAATACGGGCATACATATATATTACACCTATATACATATTATACATAAGTCAATTTCTCTGTTTCACCTTTAATGGTGAAATAAAAAACCAAGAAACAAGGCGAATGGTAGAGATGGTTTGTATTAGAATATACGAGCGCACAACGTGCGAATTAAATATTCATTGGTGTAGGGCAGGTAGGTATCATGTGACACGTGAAACCAACTAAAATGGAAAAAAAAAACGGCGGTGCTCATTTAAATTTAATATTTAAATTGAGACTGTTGGAAGCAAGTGGTAAACAATCAAATTTTAATATGAAACTCGACTTACCTTCATCAATTTTTTCGTTTTCCAGCTCCTTGGATGCGTATGATTGAAGGACAAGCATTGAAATTAAGACATATAAGGTGCACATGTCGATGTAATTTAAGTTTTTCGCGTTGAAACAAACCGCACTCACACTACCACAATCTGAAACAAAAAAAAAGTGCCAAATCAATTCTTTTGTGTCAGAACTGTTATTATCGAGGTTTTGTGAAAGAGGTCTTTTATAAATTTAATCATGACTTTATAGAAGGATTATTAATTACACTGCTCGTCAGTAAGATATTATGTACGTCTACGTGCATAGTTACAGAAGGTGACTACAAAGTATATGCTAGTATATTATAAACTTTGGTAAAACCAAAGTGGTGGTTGGCTGTTCTAGTAAATACCTGATTCAAAGGATTTTGAACTAGGTGAAATTTTCGCCGACTAGAGAGAAAGCTAAGCTGACCAAAGTTCTGGACTATGGCCAAACCGCACTAGATAAGAGCCGGTCTCGTATCAACGGACCAAATAATCGAGATTGCTCATCGACTTGATTAATATTTCTCCTTGTAAGGGTAGTTACCGTTTACAAATTAGACATTTTCAGGATGATTAAAGTAAAACAAACAAAACTGAGCTGTCTTTATCTATAAAGTTTAAGACGAAGGAGAGACATAAATAGATGAAATAGGGCAGAAAAACTATCATCTATCTAAAACATGATAACAGCAAAAACTCTACAAATAAATCAGGTAATTCATTATTGTTTTGTAATCATTTTGGAAAGTTTCTGATTAAATATGTGTTTGAAAAATATGTATTTTATGAATACTTTCTTGGAGTGAGATTTTACAGAAAAGGAAACGAAAAAAATCAATATAACACTGAACGCAGCAGCGTATTGTTGTTACACAACAAAATTAAATCATAAAGGGAACAATATTTATTTATATCTGTATATAGATTGTATTGTTATCTCAGCAAATAATTTTATGTTTGACAAGAAAATACATGAAAACAACAATACTTCCTATCTGATAACAATAACAATTGTAACAAAGCTGGAAACTGAAAGTTGCCCTTAAGGAAATATGAACAGAAAAAAAGATTTTAAAATAAAATCAATAGAATATTAAGAATAATTTCACCAAACAAAAGTATTTAATCATAAAGGGAAAAAACACTAAATATCCCGACCCCAATTCACTTGTCTATCCTGCAATTATTTCAGAAATGAGTGAGTTTTTGGTGTTATATTTTTGTATTAGAACTTTTTCAAAACAAGACTTAACCATCAATTACATTCGAGATAATAGATGCGTGACCGCAAAAATACATTTTCTAAATCACAGGTGTCATTTTTGATATTTACATACCCATTTTGGTTAATGGTTGAGGGCGTCAAACGAACATATCTGCTGTTCTAATATGATTTTAAAACGGGGGAGAGGGATTTGAAATTCCAAGTTGAAAGTGTTTTTTTTTTAGGCAAAAAAATTTAAATTGCATATCACATACATTCAGTGCGCATCATTTTAGGGAGGCCATAAGTTAACTAACATATTACTACTGAGGGCTCATCCCCTGCGTTGATGTTTAGTAAATGTGTACTAAACGTGGTTTTAGAACAACATCTGGTTGTGACAGGTAGATTTCAGTTTTAATGTTGAATATATAACTCGTCTCTAGTTACAGAAACAGAGAGACCGGATATCTGCAGGTTTTTGGACAGGAGCAACATGATGGGGGACTGGTGTCATGTATTTTTTCCATTAATATTCTTTAATAAATGATTTTCAAAATAAAAATGATAGTATTTATACCAAATAATGTCTTTTTTTTAAGTAAAAATCAACTATGACGATATTCACTTTTAATTACTGAAGAAAGTTATGGAATACCCTTTTTCGTAAGTTAAATAAATGTTTCCTACATTGCTCCGTAAAAAGTTAATCAAGGAAATAAATTTACTAAGAAGAAACGATTTCTTTTTACCTTTTCGTACAACTTTTGCTATTTTTCTTTTCTAACTTTTCTCATTACGTGTTGAATTCTCGCCCTCCGTCAGATAATACAGAATAAAAGAGACGAAAAAAATATATATGGCAAGTAATAAAAGTGCATATATAGTAAGTACGTCTATAGATTGACGATGTATTCCATTACTTTAGTTTAACAGTTTAAACTGAATGAGGAAATGAAATTTTGGATTACAGACACGTACACAGATTCAATACGAAATGTTCCGGCTTAATTTTAGTAAGCCGTTTGATGTACTGAATAGATGTTTTT